>VRLP01001452.1:0-128303 GCA_009660295.1 Lophius piscatorius
ATATATATATTTTTTTTTTATATATATTTTATATATATATATATTATATATATATATTTTATATATATATATATATAATATATATATATATATTTTATATATATATATATATATATAAAATATATATATATATAATATATATATATATATATAAAATATATATATATAAAAATATATATATATATATATATATATATATATATATATATATAAAATAATGTTTTTAGAGCATTTTACATCTTCAAGATTATGTTTTCTTTAGCTTTTATCTAACATTGCTGGGCAGCCTTTGATAATGCAGGATGACAGTAAGTGACTATGCAGAATAAACTGATAAGCTTAACATTAACTCCACCTGCCTAACATTGTGTACGTCCCTTTTTTTGCTGCCAAAACAGCTCTGCGATGCACTGTGTGTTCAGATACCCCTCCGTCTGAACTGGCATTAACTTTTTCACTATTTAGACTCCAGTAGCTCCTATGTGGAATCAGACAACACAGGGTGGTCTATGCTTCCCCCGTCCATCATTGAGCATTGAGTTCCATTACCTTGTTATTGATTCACAAGTTGCCCTATCAGACCATTGGGCAGGTAGTAACCATTGCAGACCAGGAAACACAACAAGACCTGCGGTGTTAGAGATTTCATTAAGCTGCTGCAACTGACTACTTTTTCATCCACAAAACATTCTTTCTGAAATTCTATACCTTATAACCTATGAAACATTACTCAGTTTGTGCCGGGAGGCCTAGTCTAATGTGATCTGCAATCGGCCAAGGAGCCACAATGAGACCGATTCTGTGCCGGTTACACGCACCAAAGCATGAGCTACCATGGCTAAGGACATCTCACCAGCAAACCACAAAACAAAAAGCTCCCAATTTTTAACACCAGTAAGGACAAAATAAGCTTTGGAAGACAATCCCTAAAATCTTCGGGACGACGAACTTAATCAGACACAGACAAATTGAATTACCCCAAGGACCATAAAAGCTTAAATTAGCTAACGTTGGCAGAGGCGCTAAAGCAATAGAGAGAGCAGAGCCAGCCACAGAGAGTCCAAAAAAAAAATAGGAGTTGCCCAAAATCGGTATCAACTGGTCAGACTTTATAAAAAAGGGTGATTGGCCAAGAAAAGGATTACATAACATTGACAACAATACTGAAATTACTGATTAATTAATTGCACAATTAGTGTAGTGCATAACATTTTGAAAGTATCTCTTAGAATAAGTGGAATATTATCACTATGTATTTGTGAATAATCGGCTGAAGAACAACTTTGTGAGGATTATAATAAATATAATAATGATATCAAAACAACGTTTATATTTTTTATTATATTTTTTTTTATTGATGCTTTTATCTGCTTTTACATTGTAGCACTTTAAGATTTGATCCAAATGTAAAGTGCTTTATTAATAAAATATATTATTATTATTATTATTAACTTTATATTTTGAGGAGTTCATGAATTTGAGAACCCAAATGGAATGAATGGAGGACAATACTTTGTCTTGTTTCAGTTCACTTCCCATCACGTATTCACTTCACATACGTGCAAGTTTGTGATACACACCAAGATTGATGGGGCTTGTGAAAACCTCTTTCAAAAATAGAAAACACAAAAACCCGACTGTCAACACAGTTTGCCAATGGGTTTCACCTTGACAGATTACTATGACCTGGGTCAGCTTGGAAAAATTCTGGAGTGAAGTTGTTTAGTAGTGCAATGCTGTGCGGACCTAACTGATTACCAGTGCTGTAGTCCAAGCCCTTGCTGCACCTTCCACAAACATGGTGAAGGCTGTTCTATTAAATGTGTTTGACCAATTTCCGTCAAGGAGAGCTTGGACAGAGACCATAGAGACCGCAAGCACAAAATGAAATATAACGCCATGGAAGTATTAGTGGAAGAGGCAAATAAACACATGTTAAGTCACAGCAAAGAAATCTGAATATTGCTAAAGGAAAGGTGATACGGGAGAGTATCAGCAAGAAAGGCAATGCTGTAGGTAAAACAAGAAGAACAACAGATGATATTAAGAAAGATGGCAGGATATAAGATGAAAAAAAAAAAAAAAAAAGGTTCATAGTAAAACTTCGGAAAATTAAACAGTTGAGGGACTGGTGGAAGACATGCCTCTGCTCTGAAGATTCCCATCAGTGCCAGTGGGGAATGGAAAGGGAGGAAAGCGCATAGGCACACAAGTGGTCGTTGGTCATTCTCCTCTTCCACGTCCAAAGCATCATGCTCAAACCCGTGATGTTTGGCAATGTTTTGCAACGTAAAGCAGACAACTACAATTTAGGCCACTTTTTCTGGGCTGTATAGTAGTTTTCCTCCAGTGCGGAACTCGCTTTCCAGTATGCCAAAATATGACTGTGAGCCGATTAGTACCTTCCTTTCAAACATATTAAATATAGATGCAGTAACAATAACCACAATCTTTTTCAGGCTTTGTAAATCACATTGCATGTGCTTTTCTTTTTTTTTTTTTGGCATTTGTTCCTCCCAGTATTTTGCGTGCTCCGAAAAACGCCTGATTGCATATTCATTAAGGAACACGTACTTAATAGACAGCACATGTTATAGACGCAATCCTCAGTGCGCATTGTTAGTATATCATCTTGCACACCTTGTTTGAGAGTGATCCAGTATACACATTTTTACACACCCAAACGTTTGGTAGCTTATTACTCTGTTTTAATTAATTATTAATACATTATCAATACGTGTCAAAAATTCTGCAGGCTGTTAGAAGCTGGTAGAAGACCACTTCTACTCATATCTTTGCTCCCCCTGGGCCCAAGCCACTCCATTGAAATATTCGAAGGACTGCATCTGAGCTCAGCACCTGGTCCATTTAATTACAGAAAACTGATAAGCATAGCACTTTCCAGATTTTTTTTCAATTAATGCTTACGATTATGCCACCACTGGGCAAGAAGCCGCCGTGGTCGGCTGCCTACGTCGCCGGTAGTTAAATCCATCAGTGTGTATGATATTTATTGTCAATAAAGAAATACATTAAGACAATCCTCCCATTCGATGCGCTCTACCCGTCATGTTCCTATGCCCAACGAGTGGGGGTCGCCCCAGACTTTAAGAACTACGGATTTAGTAAATCAGGCCCTATGACTGGACACTCCACTCAGTAATTCATGCACTTAACCAAAACTGACTGAATTTATTCTTTTCATATCACATCTAGATTTCTTTCTGCTGCCATCAGTCTCTCCATCAATAAGCTGTAAAGTATATTTATTGTGAAAATATCTTTCCAAACCTCCACATTTCGGAACAATCTCTTGTTGCCAGATCAGCGTTAGATATTATAAAACGGATCCCATGAAAGGAGACATTATCAGTATCACATGCATGCAAATGAAAATAGATCACAATCACAGTAAGTAATCACAGTAATTAATCATTGTACATTTTTTTCAGCTCTGAATGAAATGCAAAATACAAGAAAAAGGTCAATAAAGATGTTTATTTAGCGCACGCGATGTGATTTACTAAGCCTTAAAAAAATGCGGTGCTAGTGATTGCGTCTGTATTTTGAAACCAAGGTGCTAATTGGCACAGCATTGCGAACAGGCAGACATGCTATCATACCAATCTACTTTCATCCGACTGGCCATAGAAGAAGAGTGGCAATACTAATCTCAGACAGACTTTCAAAATATATATAATAATTTATATTATTGTAGAAATATAAACTCTGTTGGCCTCTCCAGCCACATTATTGCGTATATAGCCACATTCAGTTTCATCCACAGGTTCAAAATTTAAAAAACACATGAATACTGCTTTAATATGTGTAAATAGCAGGCCTATATGACCAATTAATCAAAATAGAAAAATAAAATTAGCTAATTTAAGCATGTCATAGATTCAGAGAATATAAAATGTTATTTATTAGACACTCACAGCTGCTTGCCAGGATTCAGAGAGCCTGCGTCTATTTCCCGGTCAATGTCAGTGCGGAGTCCCTCCAAGCCACCATCGTCTCCAAAAGAACCCCACTCTGTATTGACACACATGCGCCCCTCATCGCCGTCCAGCACCTCAATGTTTCTCATCTGCTCCATGTAGCAGACATTCGTCCCCGTGCCTTTAGGATAGACAAGTTAGCAAAAAAATTACTGAGTGGTAATTAAGTTAATTAAACCAAAATATAATTTTTGCATCAAATTGATCAATTAACACACTTTTAAAAATTATAGATATATTTCACTTTCTTATCCAAATGTTCTAGTTTACTTTTTTTCATTTTTTTTGAAACTTAAACATAAAGGAATAATAAAAACAGGGTGCAATTACTTCCAAATGAACTGTCTTCAATAGTTCGGTTGCAAGCACATCTGAGCCCATCTGATTTTATATAATACGGTCAACTTTGACTCGCCCTCACTTCTTAATGACTGAGCATTTCAAGGACGCCTCTTTCATTCACAGCGATGATATCATCATCTGTTACCAGTGAGTTTATTCCCCTGTGGAGTGAAATTATAAGGTGTTTTTAATGCCAAACCTCGCACGTTTATCCTTGAAGGTTGGATCAGACGGAATTGGATTTGTATTCTATATAATTTATGTTTATGTAGTATTTGTTTGAAATGTGATAATGGCATTAAATTCAAAATGAACAAAGGTGATAAGTTAAAAAATGTAATATAGTCTATTTGTTTCTTTGTTCTTTAATCAAGCACAGGTCAGAATGGATAAAGTTTTGCACTATTTTTCAAGAAATGTTTTAAACCTTAATGCAATTGCACTTTATCATTCAAGGACAGAAAGACATGAACAGTGATGTTATTTTTAAATTTACAGAGTTTTGAGCAACGTGTTGACTTGTTTGAGCATCATGCAACCCCTTCATGTATTAGGATGGAGAACAACACCCTCAACTAGAAATTTTTACATTAAGTGTATTTATTCTCCTCAAAACTCGCTGAACCTTAAAATATGACTCCTCCGACTCTCCCCCATCTCTTCCTACTCCTCGCTCCAGGCACTTCCCTGCCTTCTCCCTCTCCCTCCCTCATTTAGCTCCTTGTCCTTGACTCCTCGTCCTACCTCCCCTGTTAAACTATTGATTTTCCAATTACTCCATACCATTCACTGATGCTTTTACTAAAAATCGCTTTTGAATAGATGTACACTATAGCGTCCAATAGACATGAAATGGTTAATACATATAAGACTGTCAAAGATGTAATTTTCACTTAAAACAGACATAACGCATATAAAATCTATCACCTAGTGACATATTCACATTACCGTGAGGGAAGGATGGCGTACTCTCTGATTAACCTTATTGATATTATGTCGATAATTAGCTGTGTATTCATATACAGAATAAGAAAAGTCAATAAATGATGAGCTATGATAAGGAGATCTTATTTACAATACTGTGCGTTTGCGTAAAAAAGGTGGCGTATGAACAAAGGATTTGCAATCAGAATTTGCAATCAAAGGTGGCGTATGAACAAAGGATGTGCAATCAGACACCTGTTCAATCGAACATCTATTTGATAATTAGTTATAAATCTTGCTTTGAGTTATAATATTTGCTTTTATAATAATTTCAAACGGTTTCTCCATTTCATCCTTTCACAATCTGAGTCGTAGTTTCCCCATTTCTCCGTTTTCTGTGCATAAGCATGGGTCAGAGTTTGCGTGGAGGACTGCCCATTATCCCATCAAGTTTGCTTTTTATAAATCCTATGGACAGCTTTGAAATTGGCGTATGTCTTCCTTTTTGCGTACAGATTATTTATAAATTGTGCCCCAGATCTCGAACTAAGTAAACTTAACTTCAACACATGGCACATGTTGGCCAGTTTCAAGGGAAGAATGCCAAGCTATGTGATTTGCTGTTCTTTTTTCAATGTTACAATTGAATCCAGCATATTTTTGAAAATGATCTACTACCTGCCAGGTGAGCAAACCCTTACTGAAACAGGGATCGTTAGATGGACTCACCCACAATGAGGCCAATTTCACAGTGATGATCATCGTAGCCACAGGTCATCATGGTTCCCACTGTGTCATTGATCACAGCCATAATGTCCACCTTCAAGTCCTGTATTGGGATTTCGATAAACTGTTAAACTGTTTCAGACATAATACTCCTGATTCACAGAAAAAATAACATTCAGTGTTTTTTCTCAGTATTTCAGGTCAATAGTTTGGTCCACAAACTGCAGACACCGTGTTTGCTTTGCTTTCAGCACTATGTCACTAGCTATACTGAGTACCTCAGATGCAATCACTACACTGTACAGTTTTTCAAGTTGACGCTGTTAACTCAGGCTGAAGGTTTGTTGATGGAAACATGTCTTTGGATATCTTCCTTGACATTGGGGTTGTTGTTCGATCTTCACGTCTAAGGATTGATTGTTGAAGTACAGCTGAACCTTCTTCTGCTGGGGACTTTTCTATCAAGTGAAAATGATGATGCTAATCATGAGTTCCAAACCAAACGTTCTGCTGGCTGTAGCATCTTTAATAAAGAAAAATCCTATCTTCAGATCATTTGAGGAAAAGGAATTAACTCAGTTTCAGTTTTACTTATTTAAATATATGGGTTAATTACAGACAGCTCTTTTATAACAGAGAATATCTGTTATAAAATATCAGAGAGCACGCATGTTTCATACCGGAATCTTTAAATTCATATACAGGCGCACCATTTCTTGCTTGCATATCACCATGTACAATGCCAGTCTAACAGGTCACACTATCTTGCATTCTTCAAAAAGATATCGATAAATAAGATAAAATATTTAATTAAAAATAGAAAATACATATGTACATTCAAAATATAGGAATAAAGTGCAGATATACCCTATAAAGAGAGAGTCATTTCCAAGACTTTAGCGCGATTACACGAAGGAAAAACCATTTCATGGATCATTTTCAAATTTTATTCCCACATAGACCTTAGTGCAAGGAAGAACTGGAATGATTTTGGGATAGGTCGGTTGTATATTACCAACACTAGGGCAGTGCTCCTGACAAAAAAAATTATCTAGGAACCATTGGCTCCTAAACCCAAAGTATTTATACTTAGGGGCCGAATGAAATTTTCAGGAGCCAAAATATATCAATGTCAGAGTACAATGTTAAATGTCGGCCTCAGCCTTTTCTTTTCCTTCAGCACTATCTGTCTTTGTTTGCTCTGCGTCCCATTGTGTGCACAATATATATACTAAGCACAACGTGCCGTATCCATCGTGCTACAATCTTGTTACCATAAATCGTATTTTTTCATATTTTGTATTAAACTATAAACAATTAGTTGCTTCCTGCTTATTCAGGATTCTCATTCAGAGTATGTATGTCTATGTCCATGTCTGTATGGCCCACCCCCACTATGATACATCCCTAGCATTTTATGTTTTTTTAGTCATCACGCTACTTCACTGTTTCTTTTTAAAAGTGATTCAAACCGGTATTGATTCTGTTTTTTTTATTTTTTTGTTTGTATGTATCAGTGTTTCCCATAGGCTTTAAAAACCTCAGACATTGTAGGTGGTAGGCTGTGAAAGAAATGTTATGTTAAAATGTAATGAAATGTGTGAAATTTAACGCAGTTCACAATGATTAAATGATAATGATGACAATAATAATTTTTGATTGGAGTAGGGTACACATTTGAACCATCAAAAGATGAAGCAACGGTGTGTACCTTATTTGATCTGGCTTATTTTTTATAAAATGAAAATAATAAAGCTCACCTACTGTCCTTCAAGGGAGCCTGTGTCCCCTGCTGCCCCTCTCTCTTAAAACAGTGGTGTTAATTTAACTTAATTATCATTAGATATTAATTGTATAAAGTTTCATGATGAACCAACTTTCTCCTCGGAAATTAAAAATAATCTAAATTTAGCGACAGTAATTGCGAGGAGACTGACCGCAGGCATCATTAGTAGGGTGGCCAATATATAACAACAAAAAGGAGGACTCTTTGCAGGATCCTTCAAATAAAGGGCAGCAACACGGACAACATCAAATATAACATTGTTCTTGACCAAATACCCTGACACTGTGACGATATTGCCGGCAGGGTCGTAAATCCAATTTCTGTGTGGAACACCAAGAAGGGTAATATCTAGAGTAGTAGAAATCGGCAAAATCGGCCGGGCAACCTTACTTGAGGCTGGATGCACGCATGCACCACACAGGTATACCAAGCGTGAGCTACCATGGCTCCAAACATCTCACAAGTAAACCAAACAACACAAAGCTCACAACTTGTAATACCAGTAAGGGCATAATATGGTGTAATTTATAGTTTTAAAATGTAAGGACAAGGAAGCTGCAGCGGAACAACACCAAAGCATTCGGCAGATGAACTTAATCAAACACTTCAAATTAACGACCTGAGGAGCATTGAAAGTTTAGCAACTAATGTTAGCAGAGTGACTAAAATTAGCGGGAACATATAACATATAATGGACTGAACAAGGCTTAATTTTCACTTCCAAATGTCAGAGAACTGATTTAAGGACAGAGGGTACACGAATTTCAACAAGTCAGAATACATCCACATTATACAATGCCAACCAGCCTCGTCACTTTCACTGTAATCCTTGGAAATAAAAGAATTTAAGATATATTTCTCATTATGGTTTTTAAAGTTTAAAAAGGAAAAAAATGGGAATCTGCCAAAATCGGCATTGGCCAATCAGACTTTATAATAATCGATGATCAGGCAAGAAATTTATAATCCTGGCATCTCTAGAAATATCTTTAAGCACATTTTTCAGAATTCCTTCTCTAATGTCATTTATATTTTGCCATGAAAACATCTAAAAATTGGTCCTTGAAAAACATTCATTCTAGTTTTAGCCAACAACTCGATTTTTCAAGATTACATTTGAACACATCTTGATGACATTCACCCGTTCACCTGTTTTTTACTGAATGGACATGAACACATCATGCAATATATCTTAATGCAACATGCTGCTGACAGCTGCATTAGCGAACTCTCCTGTAAATGCCAACAATAAAACATTTGGTTGATTTGATTTGTTGTTCACACTTAAACATTATCAGAATCGCTTTTTAGGAATGAAATATGTAGGAAATCAGTGGGAAAACCTTGGCGACTGACAGAAAAAAAAAAAAAGGTCAATTTTAGTCATCATCTGCAGGTCTTTAGGGGGAGCTTTATCTCCATAATTGTCAGGCCATAATTTCTCAATTCTTGGTCGGATTAAGTCCAAATTTTGTACATATTAAAAGAGTTCCATCTTGTAAATATCATATTTTACTCAAGTAGTTCATATTTTACCACTAATGGGAAACTTATTGTTAGCAAAAAACACTGAAGGCACTAAAGTTTCTCAAAAAAAAAACTAAGTCTATTAGCTGGCTGAGCTATGCGTGAGTGAATGCTATAAAATGGTAACAAATGATTACCAGAATGTTCCAGAAAGTTTAATTAGCAATTTTCTGTAGTAATCCCAGTAATATAAGTAAGTGTTACTGAGGTAACGGTTAAATATGTTTTCTCATATCTGTGTTGTCGTCAATTTGCAATCATTTTTTATAACTTGAATTTGAACACAAAAAGGATTTTTTAATGTGTGGAAAGACAATACCCTCAGAAATGTATGAAAATTGCACATATTAATAATAATAATCTGTACACTTACCCCTCGTTTTTTGATTGAGTTTTTCAAAAGGCTAACCACGTCCTTTCCCTCTACTCCACTGGACTTGAAGTGTTTGGTCCAAGATATCAAAATACACTGCAAATATGAGAAGAAAGATATTATCATCTGTCTGCATCATTTTAGTTTCATCATAATTTGATGGGAGGTTAATTTTGAAGCTGGACTGTGTATTACCATCATGCCAACAGTATGTGGACATCCCCACCAGACGGGTAGACATCCTGGATTTGTGCTACAATATTGCCGAGGCCTTTAGTGCCCGTTCAAATCCACCCCTTGGAGCTGTTGATCATAACATCATCTCCCTACTTCCGCTGTACAGACAAAAACTGAAACGGCATGGTCCAAAATGCTACAGCGCCCCAAAGTGGTTGGGGGATGCCATCATCTGCCTCCAGGGCTACCTGACATGCACTGACAGGGACATATTTGATGGAAATCTGAATGACAAAGCTTCCGTTATCACGGATTACATACATTTTTGTATCAATATGTGCATCCTCGTCAAAACACTAAGGACATTTCCCAACTCCAAATCATGGATCAACCCCCCAAAAATCACTGCCTTAAAGAAAAACACAAAGCCTTCAGAGAGAAGAACCGGGTTAACCTGAAATTGTAAAACTGCAATATCAAAAACGAAGTACTTTAGGCAAAACTGGAATACAAGGACAGACTGGAAAATTAATTCTCTAATATGAACATAAAACAAGAGTTTCAGAAAGTACGGACATTAACAGCATGTGAATCCAAAGCCACCACGTGTGCAACAATAGACCCAGCACTATTTGTAAAAGAACTCAATGCAGTCTATGCCCATTCTGACAAGCAGACTTTTCAGCTGAATGTAAAAAACTTCTGAGAGCCTTCCCTCCACCAGACCCTGATGAACCGTACCCCTTCAATGTGGAAGACGTGAGGTGTCAACTCACTCAGCCCTGGTCTCGACATTATCTCAGCAAAGGTGCTGAAGAACCGCGTTCAAGAGCTCTCTCTTTTCATTCACTCCTCGGCGAGGCTTACCTCACTGCCACCATACCCTCCATCTGGAAAATGTCTACCATAATCCCTGTGCCCAAGAAGCCGCGGACCACTGAACTCGACCACTACCGAACCGTTTCCCTAACATCCATCATCATGAAATATCTGGAGAAGCTCTTGCTGCACACCATCCTGCCAGCTGTCCACTCACAGCCGGACCCCCTTCAATTTGCCTACAAGTTTAATAGGGTACAGAGGACGCTGTAGCCTTTCCGCTGCACCTCTTTCTTCAGCACCTGGTCTCTCCAGGCCACTTTGCCAGGATATTCTTCCCGGACTTCAGCTCTGCTTTTAATTCCGTCCAGGGGGACCTGATAATCCAGAAGCTGCATCACCTTAACATCCCGACCCAGCTGATTTATCTCATACACAATTTGCTCAGCAACAAGCAGCAAGCAGTACAGCTGGGCTCAACTACTGTAATCTCCTGTTCTCACCATCAACACCGGAGCACTGCAGGGCTGTGTTCTTTCCTGTACACACTCTATACAAACAATAGCATCAGCCCATCACCCGGCACAAAGTACCTAAAGAAGTCTGACGATACAGCCGTCCTCGCCACATAAAGACAATAGCTCCGTCATGGACTACCGCACCACTGTCAAACACTTCACCGAGTGGTGTGAGGATAACCGCCTGAACCTCAATGTTAGCAAGACAAAAGAGCTGATAGTCAGTCTCCCATCGCCCCAGCACCCCACTGTCATTATAACCAAACAGTTTCAAATACCTCGGAGTAACATTAGACAACACACTTACCTTTAAATAATAATAAGAATAATACATTTAATTTATAACGCACTTTACATTTCGATCAAATCTCAAATTGCTACAAAGTAAAAGCAGATAAAAGCATCAATAAAAAATATAATAATAACTATAAAAAAATATATAAAAAACATGACCAAAAAGCAGCAATGTTAATTAACGTTATAGGTTCTGCTAAAAAAGGAAAATTTTAAGTCCTTTTTTAAATGTGTCAGTCGTCTGTGGAGCCCTCAGATGGTCAGGGAGGGCATTCCACAGACGAGGGGCAGTAGCACAGAAGGCCCGATCACCCATGGTGCCGAGCTTAGTCAGGGGGAGGAGGAGGCGGTTTGAGTGGGTAGAACGGAGGGATCATATTGAGCTCAGTTGGGTTAGTAGTTCTTTCAGGTAGGGGGGTGCGTTGCCATGGATGCCATGGTGAGTGAGGAGAGAGATTTTATAATAAATCGTGGAGACAGAAGCCAGTGAAGTGAATGAAGAATGGGGATGATATGCTCGTGTGTACTCTCTCATCAGGATCCTTGCAGCACTGTTTTGAACATACTGAAGTCTTTGAAGACTTTTATCAGGGATCCCGGTGAGAAGTGCGTTACAGTAATCCATTCTGGAGAAGACAAACGCGTGGGTGAGCATCACTCAATGTGAGTGAAGAACGGAGTTTGGAAATATTTGTGAGATGATGAAAGGAGATCTTGCAGATGTGTTTGATATGGGATTCAAAAGTGAGTTGAGGGTTGAATCTTATGCCGAGGTTGGTGACTGATGAAGAGAGGCGAATGTCGTGACCAGAGAAGGTAATGCAGGTTATGGAGGAAGACTAGGTCTGATGTGAGGTGCCAATTAAAATTGCTTCGGTTTTGGAGCTGTTCAACTGGAGAAAGTTGTTTTTCATCCACACCTTTATCTCCTCCAGACAAGCGCGGAGAGTCTACAGGGGAGATGATAATGACGATGAGGATGGAGAGAATGCTGAGGAACATGTGTCAGTTTTTATGTAGATTTGCGTGTCATCAGCGTAGCAATGGAATGAGAGTCCATGGCATCTGCTGCCATCCGTATTTCATTTGTGACTCTAAGCAGAGCTGTTTCTGTGCTGTGGGCAGAGCGGAAACCAGACTGAAAGGTTTCAAAGAGGTTGTTGTATTTGAGGTGGTCCTGTAGGTGGGCAGCAACTACTTTTTCCAGTACTTTGGAGAAAAATGGGAGTTTGGAAACGGGCCTGTAATTAGCAAAAACTTCTGGATCGAGAGTAATTTGTGGTCTGATTATGGCGGCTTTTAGGTCAGATGGAACAAAGCCGGCCTGGAGGGATTGGTTTATTACAGCGGTGATCAGGGGACTGATGGAAGAGGCCTTTGATCAGCACATAATGGACATTCAGAAAAAAGCCACTTAAGACTGTCAGTCATCCGTAAACTCAAAAGCCTTAATGTTACTTCTCATCTGTTACTGCTATATTATCAAAGCATCAATCAGCCAATTTTATTGTATTGATCCACCTGTTTTTTCAACATGCTCTCTGTCGAAAACCGGACCAAAACTCACAAAAGTGACCAACACTGCTGCAAAAGTAATTGGTCTTCCCACGCCCAATCTCACTGAACTCAATAATAGAGCCATTACAAACATCGCAAATTAAATAGAACAGGACTAAACACACCCACTCAATGAACATCATTGTTTTGTTTTTGTGTATGCTGTATTTTTTGTCAACGAGTGTGGTGCTGTGAAAAAGAATTTCCCCTCGGGGACAATAAAAGTCAAAAGTCAATGTAAAGCGGATAAAAACTTAAATTTAGCCATTCAAGGTTACAGTTTTGGCTTTTTCATGACAGTATCAATTAACAATCATGCCTTACAGAAATGAAAATGACTGACTGAGTGACTTAGCATAGTCCCCAAGATTGATCCTCGTGGCTTCTGGGCGGCACATCCAACTCTTTAATAAAAAGTAAACTTCTCGGAGTTGTGTACGCATATGGCACTGATTGTTTTGTTTCGGTTTAGTATGCTGGTGTCATCATGTAACGTTTGATTGACAGTTATGGTTATAATGAGCGCTTGAAACTCAGCTGAATTCTTAATGGTTTGCTTAGAGCAACAATTTCTTATGTCTAGGAATTTATGTCACATAATGTAACATCATCACGCCTTTGATCTATGGGCATGCCATTACAACATTCTATTGCTATGCAAGATAAAAATTATTCCCAGCTACAAGTTTCTCATGTTGCATCACAGATACAAAACACTGTATAGGCAGCAGAGCGGAATACTTGAAATTCCCCATGAATCTATTAGGGCTTGGAACAAATAACGCCCACAACATTGAGAATGTGTAAACATAGTTAAGTACAGCATCAGTTCGTTAAGGAGTAGCCACCCATGAGCACCAACGTGGAATTTCATTTTACTAAGTGTGTCACCTACTGGGTGTAATATCAGCTGTCTGATGAAGTTTAGTGTAGTCAATCCAGCAGCTTTTATTTTGATATGACTGGCAATATATTTACATGATTCTTTTGTTTGGTCCTTCTGTGAAGTAATTATGGTTATACAATCTTGTATCAAAGACTGAATCGAGTCTCTGTGTATTCAACAAATTTTTTTAAGAAAACACTTAATTTCATAATTTTTTTAATTTTGTACTGACATAGACGTTAGTGTGGGGAAGAACTGGATTGATTTTGGGAAAGGTATGTCGTAGTTTTACTTAAATCTAAAAGGTTTTTGGGACTTAATTTCTCCATCGTCATTTTGTCCAAATTTGGTATATATGAATTGACTCGAGGAGATCTATCTATTATACATTGTGTTTTACTCTAATACTACATATTTTACTCATTATGGGGAGCTTTTTCACAAAAATAATGTTTTGCTGACATTACTTCTTAACCATTTGCCTGACTTAGTACAATTTTATGCATATGATTCCACTCAAGGATATGTAGCTCGCCTATATCATACTTTACTCGAAAAGTTCCTATTTTACTCAGTATGGGGAGCTTGTTCTTTTCTGGATATAACTTCCCAACTATTGGTTTCAAGGAAGTTTATTTTCATTACCGGAACATGTTGGTACATGAAGGAAAAAGAAAAATAGTAATCAGGTCCCCATGGGGATGAAAAGACAAAAAGAATACAATAGAACATTAGAATAAACGGTTCTAGAATAACTAAAAGCACACATTAGAAATTGCAAAAAATAGACAATAAATAGATAACATAGATAAAGGCTTGATTCCACTGGTAACGTTGCATAATGGCTGTGACGCTGTCGGCGCTCCAAATTACTGCCATTCAAAACAAAGTGTGTGATTCCCAGCAGCAGTTCGACGATCCGCTCCAGATACGCGCTTGGCCTATCTTTGATGTGTCAATTACAACAGAGCAGATCGAACCAGACAGGAAGTCATTCACAGAAACGACAGAGCATCCGGTCAGATTTCAAAATAAATTTGACCAGATGCTTTCAAAAATAAATACGCATCAACATTACATCTCGATTTGCATAAGGTTTGAGAGTCAATGGTCGGTCAGAGGACCAACAAGTCACTATGAACGAGGAGAAATGTGTTACGGAAGTTGATAAAAACACAAGATCAACTATGACACCACAGATCCTTACAAGGACAACAGTAGAAAGGAAAGAGCGTGGAGTTTGGTTGCAGGAGTTTGCAGAGTGAAAGGTGAGCATATCCACTATTTATCTACTATGAAAAATATAAAAAGAGCCATTCAGTAACTATAAAACTTCAAAGCCAATTTAGAACAACAAATGAGCAAAAATAAATCATGCAAGCACGGTCCGCTTCTGAGACTCGTCCGTTGGGGACTAAGACGGAGCAAAACCGCAGTGCAACTACAACGTCAACGGAACGCACCCGCGACCCTCCCAGTGGAATCAAGGCCCAAGTGTGTGAGAGGTAATGTGAAGGGGAGAAGCACCATAAAGTGCACATGCCCGTTGTTTCTTGAGTGCAATTTTAAAAACTTATTATCAAAAAAAACGTGTACAGACTACTAAAACAGCACATTGGCCCTATGAAGAGTTGGTGAGTCTTAAAGCCTCTGGGAATAAGCTGTTTTTCAGCCTGGTGGTTCTCGCCTTCATGCAGCACAGCCTTCTTCCTGAGGGGAGACGGTCAATCAGTCCATTGGCAGGGTGGGTGGAGTTTTTCATGATGCAGGATGCCTTCTTCCTGCACCTGGTTGCATAAATGTCTGAAAGGATGAGTAAACTACTGTCCATGATTGGTGGATTCAACTGCTTTGAATCCACCAATCGCTGCAGAGCCTTCCTCACCGCGGCAGAACAGTTGCCGTACCACACCGTCATGCAGGAGGTAAGGACACTCTCAACCGCACACCTGTAGAAGGATTTTAGGGCTGAGGTGCCAAGTCAGTTTCTTCAGGAAGTAGAGGTGCTGGTGATTCTTCAAATGATGCTGGCTGTGTTGTTGCTCCAGCTGAGGTTATCTGTGATCTGCACTCCAAGGTAATTGAAGCAGACTTCCTCGACAGCTGCTCCTCTGATTCGGCGGGGAGTGAGGTTGGTGTGGCCCTCCCTGAGGTCAACAATCTTTTGTTAGTTCAAACCGATGTAAAGGTTGATTTCTCTGCACCAAACTTCCAGATTTTCCTCCTCCTGCCTGTACAGTTACTCATCATTGTGGTAGATTAATCCCACAACTGCTTTGTCATCTTTTGTTGTGCAGTTGGCTGAGCAATCGTAGTTCAGCAAGGTGTACAGCAAGGGACTCAGGGCGCACACCTAGGGGGAGCCGGTGTTAGGGAGGACAGGGGAGATTGAGATGTTGCGGATTCTGACAGTCTGTGGCCTGTTGGTTAGAAAGTCCAGGACCAGTTGCACAAGGATGGGATCAGTCAGAGTAATGCCAGTTTGTTCAACAGGGTTTGTGGGATGATTGTGTTAACGGCAGAACTGAAGTCCAGAAAGGGCAGCCTAACATAAGTATCCCTGCTCTCCAGAAACGGCAGCCTAACATAAGTGTCACTGCTCTCCAAGTGGGAGAGGGCCAGGTGGACTACAGCCAAGACAGCATCAGCAGTGGAGCTGTGTTCTGTCTATATGCATACTGGTGAGTTTCCAACCTGGGGTCAAGGTGGTCTTTTATGTGGGCCATAACCAGCCACTCGAAGCACTTCATGATGATTGGGGTGAGGGCTGTCGGGCGGTAGTCGTTGAGGCAGGACATATTTGCACTCTTCAGGACAGGGATGATGGTGGCAAACTTGAAGCCCGTTGGTACCTTTGCCTGGGAAAGTGGGGTGTTAAAGATGGCTTTCAGCAACTCCGAGAGCCGGTATGACAGTCTCTCAGAACTCAGCCTGGGATGTTATCCATCCCCGCAGCGTTTTGGGTGCAAGAACATCCTCACGTCTGCTGTTGTAACACTGAGGGGCAGCTTACCTGGTGTAAGGGTGAGCCTTGTGCAGGGAGTGGTGTTGGCTGCCTGAAAACTGGCATAAAAGGAAATCAGGGCATCAGGGAGAGACCGATCTGCGACCTGCGTCTCTTTGATTGTAATCAATGATGGTTTTGATGTCCTTCAACATGCTCAGAGGATCGTTTGTGGTGAAGTTGACCCAATTTTCGGAGCATACGCAGCTTTGACCCTTTTACTACCCGCTGTAAGGTTTCTCCTTGCAGTTCTGATAACCCTGCCGACCTGAACGCAGAGTCCTAGGCGCTCAGGAATGAACAAACCTCTCCGTTCAGCTAGGACTTCTGGTTGGAGTGTGTTTTTCCCCCTGGTTGTTATGATGATGATCTGCTGATCCGCAGATCTGCTGATGTTAGCAAACATTGGCCAGGAAAAGTGATGCAATCCAGTTCGCTTGCCCCTCTTTTGCCTGCGTGCACACCGCTTCCTCCTGCTTCGGGGCCGCTGCACTCTGCTGTGCCAGTCCGCTGTCCTCAGGAGCGTCGGTGTACCTAACGCTGCACTGAGTTTCTGTGCAAATCCTAACCTTTGGTGTTTCAGGTTCAGAAGTTCAGTTGAAGTATATCTCACTACAAATCAACCTTGCACACGCCTATTCACGTGGGGAGAAAGTTGGGAGCTAAATATGAGATCAGTTTAGGGGGATTGCTTGTACAACACAGGAGATTAGGGAATTTTATGGGATCTACAATTCCTGTCGGTGACAACAACATAGGTCTTGTTGTATTTTGTCGAGAGAAAAATGTTTTATCTGGTAAGTGTTGTCAATTTATTAGTCATTGGCTAAAAAGTCAATGCTGGTTTCTGGGTCTTTCCGTGCTTACTGGCACTTTGGTCATAAGTTTGTAATTTTCCATACCTCTTAAGTTCTACCCAATTTCCAGTAAGAAGACTTTTAAGGGTCTGATTTAAATTAAAACAAATTATTCCCTGAAATGACATGAAAAAAACTATAATTTATTAATCATTTAAGAAAGTGTTGGCCTTAATTTTTCTTAGGATAATGTAATAATAATAATGTATACGCTAAACTCACATACAAACATTGTACAACTTGGTGAGATTATTCTCTGATTATTCTCCAACCCGTCCCACTGGGCAGCCATCTGAAAAATTGGGGTCCCGAGTTTTGCGCAAAGACTTTACAACAGTGGAAGATCAGGTTCCGGACCACCAGGGATTTGGACACGGCTATAACAGAGCAGTACTAAAGCTCATTGTGAGTTATACTCATAAACTGGACGAGTGTTTTCACAGACTTGAAGTTTTCTTGATAATGTTGACCAATTTCCACATAGGATTAAAATATGGTTTAAAAATAGATTTGAGAACTTTTAATTCACTCACCTCATCTAACTTGGCCTGCTGACAAGGAAAGGAGAAGGTGAAACCCAGTGGAAGCTTTTTATCTTTTATGCCCAACTTTTCCATGAAATTGGCCAAACAATCAGCAACGTGGTCAAACAACTGTTGAGAAAGAAAACATCCGTTTTTCTTAATCATCAAGAACTGAAAATTGCCAGAATTGAAACACATTACATAAATACATTTCTTGGTCCCTTTAAGACATTGTTTGCGGAATCATGGTCTTTATTGTCACTGATCTTTTCGCATCTAACTATAGATTTTTTTTAAAGCTCAATTATCAAAAGAAAAAGATTTTGGACACAAAAGGCAATCTGCGTCTTTGAGGGAAAGAATGGATGGCTAATCTAGCTGCAGAGTTCTGTGTTTATTAATTAAATTATCTCAACTTGAGCAGCTAAGTGATTGTTCAGTGTAGCCGGCGATTCTATTGACAATTCAATTCTTCGCCACCTATTTTGTAGCTGTGTTTAAATGATTTTTTTTTTAATTTCATGGTCATGGTGAACTTTATTATCTACAAGGAGTAATTTGTTTTACAGCCAGCAAAGAATAAAAGCAGTAAGAATTCCATGCAAAAAAAAACAGGACAAACGCTAAAGTGCAAAAGCATAGAAGTGACTGAAAATGTCATGACGCTATTTTCGAGGCCAATGTTGGCAGGAACAAATAAGTTCTTGTATTTCATCGTCTTGCACCACGGCAAAATGTCCCTGTATGCAGCATTGGAATGGGTCTAAAATGCTCTGTACAGTCCCCAAGATCTCTCCTTTTATGATACTCTCAAATACTTTCATGATAAGAGAGGTGAGACCCAGTGGCATAAAGTCATTCAAGGACGTAAGTGTTTTCATCTACAATTACAGATTCCTTCCAGAGTTCAGGGACACTTTGAAGAGGTAGAGACCTCATAAAGATTGAAGAAAAAATACCAGCAAGCTCCTCTGCACAGTTCTTCAAGAGTCGGTTGCAAATATTGTTAGGACCAGGGTTTTTTTCTCTCTCTTCATTCTCTGAAATATTTTAAGATTCAATCCGTGAAAAGTCGTTGTCAAGTTGAGTCAAAATACAATTTTAATAAAATGAACATTTTTAAAAGCGCAAAAGTGGTAATAACATAATTCAAAATGTAAATTTGTATCTGTTTATCACTAGAATCACTATATACATATAGTTCTAAAGGAATCTAAGACCAAATACTTGTTAAGAGTTGGTTTAGGACCAGAAATAATATCCACCTGATTGATTGATTAATTAATTAATTAATTAAGACTGTTACTAATTTAACAACAACACATTTGGTGAGTTTCAACTTGTTTGACTGAAAGTATCTTTCACTGTTTGCACTTCTGAATGCTAAAAACATATCAGTCTTATTAAAATACTCCAAATGTTTCTGTTTATCACTATTAATCAAGTCCAACGGATTAAGGTTTAATATATTACAATACATTAAGTTCCATTCATTTGATCTGAGTGACCCCTCATAATGTAAAATGTTCTCCCCCATGAGGACTTCCAAGCACCAAAAGCTTGAGAAACCCTGATCAAATCAATACTTATACTTTGTTGACACTTCATCAGACTAAACTAAACCATGCATGTAAATTAAATAAGTTATCTCAATATCTGATAATTTGAGATCAGTTTGCCTGGAACATTAGCAATGGTGCTCGGGTTAGCAACATAACTGAGCTGTTTTTATATTGTGCAATCCAGCTGCAAGTAATGCACTCACCTCTGTCCCACAGCCTCTCATGAGGTGCTCAGGAATCGCATAAATCTGATCCTCCATCTCCACCTTTTGCTCACCATCAACCATTACTTTGACCAGGAGCACCCTGAAGTTGGATCCACCAAGGTCCAGGGCGAGGAATTCACCTTGCTCTTTAGAAAAATAACAGAAAATATATATATAAAAAATTGTCTTTATATATTATAAAAATGAATGTGGTGAGCTTTTGTGAAACAAGATATCACAGTAAAATGAAAATTGTTAATCCATTCTGCATTAAGATGGTTTCCCCTGGATAGATGGTCCACAGCGTAGTTCAGTGCGTCCGACTTGAGTGGCCTTCAGTGAATGAAAATGTTTGTTGCTCCAGACAATCAGTCTGCGTGCCAGTGTGTGTAACCGGAGGTATCGGGAGGCCCCCCTGTCTGGTGATATAAGCCACCACCGTTGTGTTTGCTGTCTGACACTCAACAAATGCAGGAGCTGTTTCAGTGTCAGATAAACAGCTAGTTTCTTGTGAGTCTCTTCCAACTCAGAATAACGCCCCTGGGCATCACCTGAGACAGATAGTTCTCATTCCGCCATAGGATGAGAGTTGCCGTGCAGGCCACTGTTACCCCTTTACCACCAAAAAGAACCTGGTGCTAGTTTGGTGCTGGTGCTAGTGCCAGTGCTTGGTTGGTTCAACTCAAGTATCTCCTAAGAACTTATTGTCTTTTCCATTGCCATGGAGCCATGTCAGAGCCTCCATGCCAATATAACTGACGTTATACAGCCATTACGTACATGCCATTAATCATACGTCACTGTCTGTTTATCCAGCAACTCTCGCGCCATAGTAAAGCAAAACAACGAAGATGGGGGAGCTCAGAGTCTCGATCCAAGTGCTGTTCCTGGTTTTGCAAGCCTACATTGAGATCCAGAGCCCGAAAATAACTTTTGTCATTAATTTTATAATAAAAAAATTAAAAATATTATTGCCAGTTTATCGGGCATGTTTTAAAAATGGCGGTTCAGTGTTTGCACCGGTCTTGTTGGTCACAAGATCCAGATCCAGAGCCAGATCCAGAGTAACCCTGCTCCCAGCCCGTGACGTAACCGGTACTTGGGTCTAGACCAGCAAAGAGTTGGTGCTTGTCTGGCACCAGTTTCGAGAGCCAGGAGCTGGTTCTTGGGCTGTCAAAAAGAAAAGAACAGGTGCTAAGTCATCCTCTGGCTACGAACTAGCCTTGGAACCGGCTCGGTAGAAAAGGGGTATGTGACTCACTCTTTGAGAACCATGGCGGTGCA
Organism: Lophius piscatorius; assembly: GCA_009660295.1. NCBI lineage: Eukaryota > Metazoa > Chordata > Actinopteri > Lophiiformes > Lophiidae > Lophius > Lophius piscatorius. The sequence goes on from VRLP01001452.1 coordinate 21,368, forward strand.
GGCCTAGCCTGTGAGACAGTACCCAACATTGCATACACTTCATGTGCTGATGTCCCATCAGGACCACAACCAAAGGTGGCTCTAACAACTTTTTCTGAGGGAATTATGTAGAGACCCCATGACCTGTAGTAATGGCCAGGATTGAAATAAATTGGATTTATCAAATAGTCTGAGTAATTTTGTGTGACGTGTCTATGTACATGGCCACATGGATGCCCCAATGCCACCTTGTGGGCTTAGTGAGAGTCCGAAGGGGTAAACTAAATACTCGTAGCTCTTCCCCTGGAAGGCAAATATGAAATACTGCACACATATCAAGCTCCACCATGCTTGGTGCTGTGCATTAACAAGCGCCACTGTATGTCCGTGAGCATCACATCAGCTGACACTTCACCTTGGGATTGAGGGACCAAATCGTATGCAACAATGTTTTGCTTTCCATTTCTTTTAACTGCGCCCCAGGAACTCTGCTTGATGTTTTAACAATTCTTTTATGTGGGAATGAGAAGTGCTTTTAGGACATGTTTCGGTGACATTGAGGGATACCACCTGTTGAAATCTGTCTCTGCCTTTCTTCACAGAACTCTAGGCCGAAGGAGGGGCAGTGAACGTCTCGCCCACCACATCCTCGGAGGTTGTAGGGCCTTATACGCTCAACTGGAAACGTTACCCTCTTTAGAAGCGTGCATCCAAGGTTGACAGTCATGTCTTCGGGTGGAGGTGGATTGTAATCACGGGCTCAACTGGCGGTAAGTCATTCAGCAATTCAGAGGATAACAGCAGGAGTTCTTTTTGTCCTTTTCAGTTCGGCAAATGTCATAATGTGGCCGTGGTCCCTCAGCCTGGACTTCTGGTCAGTGGATCCTGAGCTTAGCGGTAGCACATTTACACACGTCATGCAAGTTATAGTCCAGTGTGCGGGCCGACGCCCCACCATCTTAAGGAGTCTGCTTCGAGGGTTGGGTTTTTGCAAACCAGCCCAACAGTGTCTGTGAATAATCATCTTCATCCCCGTCGGTCATGAGGAGTTCTGACCCGCCATCCGAGGCATCATCGTGGACTTAAGTGGGATGATGCCTAGTCTGACTAGTGTGAGAGGCATCACTCAATCAAATGTGCCACCGAGATAACATTGGCTGGTGAATGGGTTTTCACTCGCGTCATCGGAAAATTAAGCTAGGTCTCGAAAGAATTTATGGCTATAATAAGAAAGTAATCAAAGAACTTCCACTCGTAGCAAGAAGAGGTTATTGAATGACTGGCAGCGAAAAATAAGCAAAAATTTACATCTATTACCTGTTCCATCTGGCGTGGAGCGAACAAATGTGGGAAGCATTTTGACAGCAGCTGTGGGGTTTGTGTCTCTGCTCAGGCCTTTGTCCATCTCTCGTCGAAATTTCACTGACACATTCATCAATGTCTGGTCTGACAGCTGAAAGTGGTGTAGGTATTTGTCCACCTAAAACATTTGTGAGATGAGAAGATTTTAATTGCTTCGTTCTGGGTTCCACAACACAAAGATGAAAACTGGCTGTCCTGGCTGTTTGATAAAGTGATCTGAACCGGATCTGTCTATTATAAGATCTTACTAGCATATCAATATATCTGTTTGATTGGCTTTGAGAGTTTAACCATAGTCATCTATACCTGGAGTTCTCTTTATCTTACATAAGGCAGACTAAGCATATATATGCGCATTCTTAGGAATGATTGATAACATAACCACAACAGCACTCAAGTTCATTTACAGAGTTAATCATGAAATGTTTTGTTTATACACAAATATTTTGAAATATTCATTGGCCTTGTAAGCTCAGGCATCAGCCAATGCTGATTATCTCATAACGCTTGATATCAGCCACATTACTTGTCTGCCAGGTTAATCAGTATGGTCCTCGCCTGCAGCATTTGTTCATGCACTCTGATGGAAGTTACCTTTGGTTCTACTCTGCAGTTCATTCACTCTACTGAAAGGAATGAAATTACTGACAGTCCATAGCATGGAGATTGACATGTTTGAACTATCAAGGAAAATTATGTCTTTTACATTTTAATTTGTGTCTTTACAGTCACAAATCCGATTCATTCCATGTTGCAGTGTAATGGCAGCTAGAATCCACTACAATCAAATTTTGACTGCCTTTAATTTTCTAGCACTGAGAGACTTAATTATGAAGTAAATAGTTACAAAACTGTGTAACAGAAAATGTTGTCCATCAATACCAGGACACATTAGGAAAGACTGTTTGTTTTGTTTCTTTAAACAATAATAGTATATTCTTGAAACATTTCACCGTTTAAGATTCGAAACAGGATTTGAACTGCGCATTTCAAAGAGGTGTCAAGTTTCCTTCTAGGTCACCCTGGTCCAGTGGTCTGACCATGTATCATGTAAAACACATTGAGCAGATACTATGTATAAGAAAGAACAGAGGGTTCTGGCTCACAGACACTGGAGATAACTGAAAAAAGTTCAGCTAAAGATTGATTGCCAAAACAAGATGAGACAATATTTTATAAATGAGACCGAGAAAATAAGATTTTCCCATACAATTTGCCTGGCTAATAGCAGATTCTCTTACGCAGTGGGTTAGAGAGATGTGAGCTCAGAGGTTTTCTTTTGGTTCTATTGGTATTGTGTTACACAATATCATCATTCACACCGAATACAGTTTTCGCCTGTGAATGGGTGTAATAGAGGTTGAAATAAAGTTCCCACTCCCTTAAATTAGTATTATATTATTATTATTTTATTGACAAAAGGTTCTGTTTTCTAATTAACAGCTCCTTAAAAGGTTTATTATTTACAATGAGTATATTTCAGAACCTGTTCTTTTTCACTTTTACTTGAATAAAGAAGTTGAATCGAATACCTCTATCAGTCCATCTATACACAAGTACCTATAGAAATCCCTTAGAACATGTATTTGCTAAACTAGTTTATTCCGAATTAACATTTCAAATATCAACAATGCCATTTTGACTAATAGCAATTAAACCACGACTATTACAAACTCTTATTCACATATCTGCAAAGTGGGAGTGCTTCCTGGGTTATTACTGGATAGGCCGCGTCGCACGGCAGCTCTCATTGATTTCCTGTTTAAAACTTCATTTCCAGAACAAGGCAATTCATAATAGCTTCAATAAAAGCTTAACATCTAAAGGTTCTTTAGAAAGCAAATAACTCCACGGACCAAGGCACAGCCGCGGGGTCACCTGAGGGAGAATCTCTGCGAAGCGAGATCGGCTGATCCAAATGAAGATGTCATGTTGTCCGCAATAACATCTCTAAGCTAAGAAGAAGAAGAAATCCTTTATTGATCACATACAGCCATACACAGTACAACATAGTGAAATTATTTCTCTGCATTTGACCCATCCCTGAGGGAGCAGTGGGCATCCCATTTGAAGCCCCTGGGGAGCTAGGGTTCCAGGGTCTTGCTCACAGACCCTACGACAAGTAGACCCTGTAGACGACAAATTCGATCCAGCTGCCTTCTGATCTTACGATTGGGAGACGGCTGCTCTACCCACTGAGCAATAGCTCTAAACCAACAAAATTTATATATGTGACAAGATTGATGAAAAGATTGTGGACATTTCATTAACAGGAGGTGCCCACTAGTCCGGAAATACCAGGCCGAAGTCTGGTTGGTTTCTGTTGTATCCGGACGGGCCAAGCCGAGTTTGGCAGCAAGTTCAGACTATTTTTCATGGCACACCTGCATAGTCTTTAGAATGTCTTTTGTAGCAGTGTGGATATAAATGTAAGGTAATGTGTGTTAAAAATTCATAGGTAGACTAGAAGTGCAAAACAGTGCAAACCTCTGCCGAGAGAGCTTTTTCCCCATTATCAAAACCACAAAAAAAGATATCAATGTCACATGCCACAAAGACATCAAGGCATAAATAGAGTAAAAAAGTTTAAAAAAGGTTTATGTCATTGTTTAAGAAACTGAAACCATATTCCTGACTCTGCAACTTAATTACTTTAATATATTCACTCCATAATTTAAATGGTTCTTCCTTGTCATTTGACCAACCCTTACACAAAACAAATCTGTCCAGAGGTTTTTCCATAACCCTGTTAACAGAGAAACAAACAAACAGAAGGACAAACACCAAAGATCAACCTCTTGGAAAAGGCAATAACACAAGTGAAATCTGGAATACATGTATTTTATTGGTATTGGCCTACTCACTGCCCCCTCGTAACGATAACAGAGTAAAAAAAGTTTTATTCAACTTTTAGATTTCAGTTAAAAATTTTCTCAGTTTGTAGAGTTAGTGAAATGATACACACAGAGCAGTTGTGTGGTCCCATGAACAGGGCATCATTTTGTAGTCATTTGAACAGGGAATAGGGCATCACAGTGACATAGTGAGTAGCACTCTTTACCCATAGCAAGAGCAGTTCTTGAATTTCCCCTTGGGCATTAAAAAACTTTGTTCTATTCTATTCTAATCTTGGTCCCCAGTGGTCACAAAGACACGCAGCAAGGGAGACGAGGGAAGAGAGAAGCAGGCACAGAAGCCTCAGAACCCAGCAACAGTACACAGATTCTTTGTTCTTTCTGTGTAAGGGTTACACATTCTCCGATTCATTACATGGGTTCCCTCCAAATTCCCCAGCTTCCCACCACAGTCCAAAAAATGTTCAATAAAGGAGAATTACTTGTTTATTTTTTAATATACTCTAAACTACACAGATGCCTTGAAAAGGAACATGAAAAGCTTTTCAGCATCACTGAAGTATATCAGCATATAAGATTCCCTTGAGGAAAACAAAAGGATTGGAAAATATACTCCTTATCCAAGGTATCTTCTGGTGGCCTCACACCACACACAGTTAGACCTCCAGTTCGACGGACAGCCATGTGACTTTGCCTGCTCACTAAATCACAGCAGAGCAGAAGATGTGAAGTCTGGCCGTAATTGTCAGTATCAGTCGAAAGTTATTCCTTTTCTGCTTCCTTAAAATGCATACCTTACAATAGAGAATAGGCTGGTATTATCCCTAACTGGATTTTATTCCAGTAAAATCAGGACTATGTTACTTCTGTCAGAGCCAGCATCAACTTTTTCTGCAATTTGTGTTACAGTTGCTCAATTGTGGGATCCGACAAGACGGGCTTACCCACATTAGGGGTCTCTGCAGTAAATTTAAGATAATTTTAAGACTATAAGAAAATACATTTTTAGAACCATTTCATTTCCATAATTGCAAAAATATACACTTGATATGAAAGAATATTGGAACACCAGTTACTTTCAAAGTAAATAAATTTGACCACGGAAGTGTTTGAACACAATAGTTTTTTTGTAATTTTCTTTTTAAAAAGCTAATTTTGAAGAATAGTTGAATTGGCATTACATTAATAGACTTATACTCTTCCAGAGTCAGGAAACGGGCAGGAAAGATCATTGCAGACCCATCGCACCCCGGACAAAACTTGTTTGAACTTTTCCCCTTCGGCAGGTGCTACAGAACACTGTTCGCCAAAACTACCAGACACAAGAACAGTTTCTACCCACAGGCCATCAACCTGACAAACAATTAAACCAGTGTCAGTGTTGCACAATAATCTGGTTCCCCCCATTACACAATAACTACCTCCAACTGTCATTATTCTGACATTTTTGCACTGTCATATATATTTATATATAAATATGAATACATATATATTTAAATGTATATAGCCTGTACACAAGAACATCTCCATTTTTTTATAGCTTGTATATTTGTTTATTTAATTTTCTTTAATTTAATATTATTTATATGACGTTCGTACTGTGAGAGTTCAGTTAACCGGCGTCAAATTCCATGTATGCATATGCATGGCCAATAAAGCTGATTCTGATTCTGATATTAATATGTACATTTAACATGTATTAGTTATTGTACATTATCCTTATTTGGATTAAAAGGAATGGATGGATAGATAGATGGATGAATGGATGGACGAATGGGTGGATAGATGGGTAGCTGGTTAGATTGGTAGATGGGTAGATGGATAGAAGAATAAATGGATAGATGGATAGATATTAGTGATAGGTCAAACAATATCGAAGCGTTGGTGCGTGTATCAAGCACAAAGAGCGAAACCGAAGAGCGAAACCGAAGAGCGAAACCGAAGAGCGAAGAGCGCAGAAGAACTGGTCTCAAAGAGACAAAATCGCCTTGGCCCCAAAATGCTACAAAATGTTCTTTTCTTAATAAAATGTGTAAACCCAGCCTCCTCCCTTCACATACAAGTACACAAGCACTCCCACTTTTCCAAGCACTTGTATTTCATAATTGACTTTAACAAAACTTTCACTTTGATTTCAGAAGTCTTTCACTTATGGTTCTTTGCAACAAAGATTTTGTAAATTCTTTGACATACTGTATTAGTCATAGTCATATTATTTTGGTTATATTCAAATGAATTGGAATATATACACACTTCTATTTCATTCAGTTAGCACTTTATTATCAGCTGGTTATGTAAACAGGACCATTCATCCCTCATTTGTTGTCCATATGTCAGAATTAATTAACCTAGTTCGGTCTCTCTCCGCGTCATTTATCCAGGTTGCATTCAATATGCAGATATCTCTATTAGGTGATACGTCAACACAGTTGGGGGAAACTCCATGAGGCGTCATCTACCCATTACTAATAGTTAGATAGATAGATGCTGCCAATATATATTCATATATCCCACCTATTGACATGTGTCATGGAAACGACATCACTTGTCAGTGGTGATATAATTATGGCTGATCGGTATGTAGCTAGAAATACTATAATACATATATACTGAGCCTGTATAAATAGCATATAAACAAAGCTTCATGCTGACAATTTATGACCTGCTTGTCAGATCACAAGGGTGATGATAATTAAGCAAGGACTAAAAGGAAAGACGTCATCACAACGTACCGTTCATGCTAGTAGTAAGGCAAAGTAATTGACCCCCGTTTTCACCCTGTCACCTTCGAGTAACAAATTCAAATGTCCTCGAACAAGTGTTGTATTTGACATCAGTACTCACTTTATGTGCTTGGTCATCATGGTGGTCGCTGCAGTAATTAGGCAGTAGATTCGTGGGTAACATTTTAATTTGGTGATAGGTGTCGACTTTACGTCCTGCTCGTTCTCCTGTTTTAGAGATGTCTGAAGTTTTTTTGTTTTTTTTTAAAACAGCTTCCTTAAACTATAAATTAAAAAGATACTACTCCAAAGCGCGCATGCTTTTGTATAAAACACAAGCTATTAGACTGCGCTAATAAACGTCGTACCAAAGCCCAAAAAAAGTTCCTACTTCCTGGAGCCGGCCGTTTGTTGACGTCATCCAGGATCGAGGGTACTGATTGGCTGAACAGCAAACGCGGTTTAACCTCCTTTCTGTCTTATATTTTACATTCAGTTAATATAAACTCATATTCAGTTCAATAAAGTGCTATACTAAGACAATATTTAGGTGGGAGCTGAATTTTCAGCATAAGTAAAAAAAATAATTTATTCTTTTATAATATATTTCATGTTTTCTATGTATGACTGCTGATTGTCTGTCTGTAACTTTAACTGTGCTGGCTGTCTGTCTGTAACTCTAACTGTGCTGCTGCCTGTCTTGGCCAGGACACTCTGGAAAAGAGATTTTTAATCTCATTGAGGTTTTCCTGGTTAAATAGAGGTTAAATAAAAACAAATAAAATAAAACATGATGGAGATGCTCTACTCTTGTTGTCTATCCATCACAATTAATTTGCTGTCAAAGTCCACCTCTCCACTCTCCTTTACCCAAGTACTTTTTTCTGCTACCAACACTTCAACTTCAGGACACAATCTTATCTTGCTGTCTAATATAGCCCAACCACTGCAGGCACTATTGTAATGACATCATCATGTTACTATGACTTCTCCTGACACTGGTAATCATGTTATGGTTAAATTGATATTACATATAATGTCATGAAATAATTTCAGAACCTGTTCATGTGATGATGTTGGGTCTGGTATTAACTTGTTTGTAAGGAATCAACTAAAAAACTCCTCCTTTTAAGTATAATAAGTTCATTTAATTTTTAAAGACAACATTGTGAAAAACTAACTTTAAAGTCTCTTTAAATTCAAACTTGTTCTCGTGTCACCAGTCTGCTATTAAATCGATAGAATGTTTTTACAATAGATACTCAAAAATCTTGGACAACAAAGGAAATAGGGAAATACGGCTCATTATTGCCACGTTTCAGGTAAATATAAGATTTAAACTTTTCTAAGATAATCAATTTTCAATTTGTAAAGCTTGTGATTAAATGCTATATGTACATTTTCCACCTTCATTCTCTGAATATATGAATAGATACAGGGTAGCAGTAGATCCACCAGAGTGATTTGAGTTGTAACTGTAATTGTGAAACAAATCCTATAATCATAAAACGTCTTCCACAATCATGATCAATTCGATTCAATTGTTTTTAAATGTAAGTTTTACCGTACATCACATTCTCTTTGCCGTTTTCATTTCTCTCCTTCTCTCCCTTTACAATATGAAAGCCCTACAATCTAAAAGCTGCAACGGGTTCTGCTATTTGAGATTCACTGGTTGACAGGCTTCAATCAAAGCCTGTCAACCAGGCTTTCAATGATTTTTGACCCAGGTTTCATCCACATATCTGAAAAAGTGGCTAGGTGTTGTCCCATAGAAGAAAGCTATAGTCCTCTATTCCATTTTCTCTGTTTTTTTGGCCATATAGCAATCCAACATTGCCAAACATCTGGCTACAATCTTAAATATAGAATTCCACAGACTTTGTGAATAAGGTTCAGACACTCCAGTTGGCACCGGATGAAACAATGGCATCATGCAATTCACGTGTATTCCCACCTCGGAAGCATTGGAAGCTGTCATAAAAAAACTTCTGCAGGACAGCACTCTGAAGGATAGAACCACCTTCACATGGGAAAAGATACGTTGCTACACGACCTCTGCCTGACCACCTACTTTAAATACAATGACTGTTTTTTTCAGACAAATACACGGCTGCACAATGGGTTCTCAAGTATCTCCAATTGTGGACAACCTCTATATAGAGGAAGTGGGACAGTAACTTCCCTCAATGGGACAACACTACTGGTTAAGAAATGTGGATAACACTTGGGTCAAAATCAACGCCTCTGAAGTCGCGGTCTCCACAAATCACATTAACACTGTGGACAACTACATCGAGTTCACAAGGTTGTGTATCATAGAGCGTTCGCTGTCCTTTTTGGACTGTGATGTACGTGTTTAGGGGGACGGTGGGCTCAACGTTGAAGTTTGAGGCAAGTCTACACACACAGATCAACACCCGAAGTTTGTATTCACACCACCCACTGCAACACAAGGTGGGAGTTATCAGAACTTTACCTCACCTGGCTGATAACATCCCCAAGAAAGCAGGCAGAAGAGAGAAGGAACACACTCGTATCAAGAAGGCAGTGAAAACCTGTGACTATCCCAACTGGGCTTTCATCAAGTCGGCGAAGATGAGTAGGAAACGTTACATAGAATTTTCTACAAACCATAAGAACCCATCCAACCCTTCAACACCGTAGGACAAAAACTGATTTAGCGAGGAGAGCGAGTATCTGTATAAAGGGGAGATAAAAAGAACCACTTCATCAGGACAGGACTCAACAGCTCACCTTCATCTCAAGGATTAGGGATAGTCTTTTGAGGACAAGATCGGCCCCACAATTCCTGACTATTCATACCCACCCTGTGATGTGAAAAAGAAAGGGTAAACAAGTTAGTGAAAATGTCAATCCACCCTGCAGCTAATTATATTTTACGGTACAAAGGTATAATCACCACCTACATACGAAATTAATAATTAAAATAATAATTTAACTGAACGCTTAAGCACTTGAAGATATTAAATTTGACCAATTCACTTAACATGCAATAAAGAGTGAGATATGAATAAAACCACTTGAGGTTTACAAAGTAATTGAATCTATTAAGTAAATTCGGAATTTTTAATTATTTCTGGAGGACAACAAGGTCAGCTCATGCCAAAACGGCTACCAATCAGTACCAATACCAGTAAAAATACTTGCTGTTTGCTTTTTCTCTTTGGAACAAAACTAAAATACCTCCCACCCTCACAAGAACACTTTCCACTTCTGTTATAAGCCATTCAATAACATCCAGTCCATGAACAAAGCCAAAACTTAACATCAAATGGACTGACCGACGGTTACAAAGTTTTATTTTCAATTCAAGATTCAAGATTCAAGATTCAAGTTTCAAGATTCAAGATTTTGCTATACAAGCAGGACATACAGAAAATTGAAATGCAGTTTTTCCTCTCTCCTTAAGAAATAAAGAAAAAATATATATATCAAATAATCCCGAGAAATGTAATAAGATAGAAATGAAATAGATAAATAACATAAATATAAATATATATACATGTACAAAATACAAAATGTCACACAATTGGTTTAAGAAACGCACGGCCGGGAGGACGGAACGTACATTAATTTTAACATGTCAGAATAAATACACATAATAATAATAATAATTTTCCTTTATTTATCTATTGTTACACAGTACTTACTGTAAATACAGTACAATATTGTGAAATGTTGTTGGGTCAGTGGCTGGGCTTGAAACCCTTGTCTCCCAGTTGAGAGCTGCTCTACACCAACCAGCCTTGTCACTCCTGCTTCAATCCTTCAAAATAAAAGCAGTTAAAATACATTACTAATAATGATTTTTAAACTGTAAAGAAAAAAATTAGAGCGGCCAAAATCTATATCGGACAAGAAAATTTGCAATCAGTCCATCTTTAATTATTCCCATGTACAGGGGATGTAATATCACTAATTATCAAATATTTGCGACATCCACTGTCGCTGTTCTTGGCCACGCTAAAGGAAGCATGTGGGGCACATTGTTAGAACAGGGAGAGAATTGCCCAAAAATTTTGGACAGGGTGCACAAATTTAGCAAATTAGTACATTCTGAAAATGACAGCCTTCTGTAAAGCACTAGAGTAGACAAAGCTCCATCAGCACCCCCAAAAAGCATCACAAGAGGGACCCTTACCCTAACCCTGCTAACATATGTAAGCTGGGCTACTCCATCCCAGCAAACCTAAAAAGGCAATAAAAAGGAAAAAAAAAAAAGAATAGCACAGCAATGATCTCTGGTATATAAATCTAAGATTGCCTTTACCAAGAGTCTAACCTTACATTTTTCAACCTTTATTTTTTTGAAGTGCACCGGCAGATTGCTACAAACACAGTGTAAGACAGAGCTCTGCCGCAGAATTGCAATGGTGCTGCTTCAAGCCATTAGGTAATCCTTCTCCAATGTTCAAAACCCTTCCAAAAAACATTTCTTGAAAATGTCTATCTAATGTTAACTTTTCCTAGTGTCTGATAGTTGCCCCTGTCCCAGAAATGGAAAGCCCTTTCCTGACACTTTTGCACACTTCATCATACCCTTTTTTTTCATGCTAAGAAAATTCTCTGCACAGATCCTTGATAGTGATGAATGATTTTTTGTTTGGTATCTTTAGAGTTTTCTTTGAACTATTACTCGGTTTGAAATTTTCATGCTACATACCATGGGGACAAAAGGAAAGAGAATGATGGAGCCATATGATTATCAGCTGTCATCAAAACCCTTTTTTCTGGGTTTTTGCTTGCCTCCACTACCCTTGCTGCCCCTCTCTCACATTAGTAGGCTATTTCCGTTGTCAGTTGCTGCCGGGTTTTCTTTTCTCTGAAAAATGTAATTAATTCTGTGATGTAACAGCATCATCAACATTTTTTTGTAGCGCCCCTGACAAAGCCAGGCGATGAGAAATGCGGGAATAGAAAGTCAAACGTGCCAGTGTGGTTAAAATGTTTTTATGGTTTCACACGTCGACAAGACAAATGTGAGCTTTCAAGAGGAGGAATTAAAAACACAACAGATGTCATGACCGGTATCAATTATGTTATCGGTATAGACTAATAGAAACAATGAATTATCGGTACTTAATAGTTTTGATAATAATTTATAATTGTGTAATTTCACACATTTCGCACTAATTGATTTTTTCCCCAAATGGGAAAAAAGTGACCTTGGACAAGTAAATTGTGACCTTGGACACAAAATTGGTATCCAAGGTCTGTAACCTTGGATACCATTTTAGTTCATAAATGTTCTGTTAACATTGTTGATTAATTATGATTAAAGTTCCCCCTCTTCAATTACAACACCGCATTGCCGTCGAATGTTCCTGTGGAACGACTGATTCAATTATAGTGGACTTATTTTCAGCTCAAGCCATAACAATATGGGACAAGCATTTTGAATAAGCTCTCTGGCTCCATTAAAACAACCTTTGCTGGACTACAAAGTAGCAGAGCAGCATAAGTGAGGCCTTGCGATGCTTCAAGTGTATTATTTCAATTGGCAGTCACATTATTTCAGAGTATGTTTTTCTAACAAGGTTAACTTGCATCTCTGTATGGATACACTTCGAACAGATTCCTACTGTGTAGGGTATAAACTAATGGTGGTTGACACTGAGACTTTGTTTATCTCATTAGGTAATGTATTTTAAAAGACATCTGTTAGAGTAATTAATACTGCCATCGTCACATTCAGCTTGGGTTGGTCATTTGTTCCCCAACTCTCACCCACCCTCTCTGTTATTTTAGAGCCTTAGTTTCTTATTCTAATGTTCTATTGTATTCTTTTTTATATTTGCTTCCCCACCTGGACCTGAGTACTAAATTTAATTTGTCTTCATGTACCAACATCTTGGATACACTTTGTTCTTTTGAACATATTTATATATTTTATACATTTTATACGCTGTCACTTCCCCTCTCTCTCTATCTCGGCTCTGCCTCTCCTAGGAAACGATTTGGATGCTAACCTTGAGACGAAGACCGAGGTCTGGTGTCTTGTGATAAAAGAGCCGATGAAGTTGAAGTACACGGCTGAAGTGTCACAATGGTTGCATCTAGCAGTCAGCCCAGTATGAACCCGACCCCCTCCGTCATGCAGCTTCTGAAACCTCAGGGATTGTAACAGTATGGATTCTGACTTTTGGACACAACACCATCCCCAACCCCAGTTTACACAATCTAACTCATTCACAATCCAACAAGGGATTGTATCACCTAGTCTTATAATGAACTCAGTTTGACATTCTCATATTCCTGATGGTAGAATAATCAACTTTTCACATACACATTTCACAGATAATGCAACAGGTATTAAATAGTTTTTTTTAACTAATGAAAAACAACAAACAACTTCTCAAAATCAACATATATGGAGGTACATGAAGTGAATTTAAAATAACACTCTGAAAAGTAACAAGTAACTACAGCTGTCAGTCAAACGTAACAGAGTATAAAGTAGGATTCTTCCCCTAGATTATAGAAGTATAAAGTAGTATACACTGGAAAATGATCTAGTAAAGCACAAGTACCAAATACTGTGGGCAGTAATTGAGCAAATGTACTTTGTTGCTGTAAACAGTCTAAGATGTGTGTCATTATAGATGGATAGATAGATTCCATTCCACAACTGCAAGTACATTTCAGGTATAGAAAGAAAAGGATTTTTTTCCCATTAACATTTTTAATCCCATAGAAAACACTTAATATTTAACATTTTTCAACTATTTCCATTCTCACACTTGTAAAGATTAAAATATTTATTATGAAAACAATGTGATAACAAAGAGACATGCTGGGTGAACTATATATTAAGCTAATATATATTAATATTATAATATTAATATATTGATCCAAATGTAAAGTGCATTATAAATTAAATGTATTATTATTATTATTAAAAAATTTAATACAATCTACCTTTAATAAGATAACTATTTCAATTTCATGAATCCATACAGTCCTTGGATACTATTTCGATTCTTTTACTTTTGTCAAAGATCGGAACACTTCGCCCGCCACAGTCTCCCTGTAGCTATAAGAGCCTCCTGGAGCTGCGGGGCCTTGATGACAGCTGAGGAACAGGTGTGCTCCTCAGAGGTCTCCATCTTTTATCTCCTGTTTGACTCGGCTCTCTGTCACCTGTAGCCAACATGAAGGTACCGGAGGAGGAACTGATGAGCGACATCCTCAAGCAGCTCACCGGTGAGTCTGCCCTGCCTGTCTTCAGCAACATAGAGAAGTTCAAACGTGGAAAAGATGGATTGTACTTCATCAACGAGGAGTTCAACGAGACTGTGAAGAAAAGAGAGCTGGTCAACGCCAAGGAGAGACTGAGAGTGAGTGTCTATCGGACATGACGCCATTATAAAACGGAAATATATTACATCAGGACTGAGCTTAGCTAATGCTAATGCAAGCTTAGTTTCCACTGTCTAGCTAGTTGTAGTTATAAACGTTATTTATGTAAAACTTTTCAAACAAAGTTACAAAGTGCATTACAGGTAAAAATAAAATAAAATTACAATGATTAAAAATTAGTTAAGCTACGGAATAAATGATAAAAAATAGTAAAAAAAATATATAAATAGACACTATATGCCCTATAAAGTTCATTTCTGTTATATTACTTAACTCAGGAATATATATTGCAATTTATTTTCACTATTTGCCACATCTTACAGGATTTATACTGGTTCTATTTAATTAAATAGAAAAACTTAATTAACATGGTAGCTACATTGATAAAAGTCACACTAGGACAATATTAGCTAGTGTACTCCAGCTCTGGTGTGGTTCATGATTGGCATTAAGCATTATATATTTAAATTTCATTTAAATTGCAATACTTGCAGATGCAGCTTTGAAGAAAATGTTGAAAAAATTGTCAATAAACATAATTGAAAATATTCAACTACCATTGTATAGCAGGTTTATGGAGAGAATCTACTTTTTTTCAGCTGTTTGCAAAAACCACATCAAAAAGACAAAAGCTTGTGTCTTAATGAATGAACTTAATGAAACAAATTGTTTTACCCACATTCAATACAAAATAATTATTTTACTTACTACTGCAGTCTCAAAATAATTAAATGTCCTGAATAGCATTCCTCATAAGAGTATACAATCGCAAATCCGATGTTTAAAACATACAAAAACTTCCATTTGTAGAAGGGCTCCATGCCCAAACTCCCAAGTCAAACACCACCGCAGACACATAATCGGACGTAAAGTCCCTTTCAGTTCAATGCAGTATGAAGGAGTATTAGGGCCAATATTAAAAATAAAAAAAATTCTAATTAACTTGAAGACTTTCAAGAGGGAAGGTTTGTTATCTGTTTTTTTGTCACCTACTGCCTAAGGTGTAGTGCTATGCCCCATGCACACACGCAGTCTCCGGTTCGTGTCAACCGGATCACTGTTTATGGTATAAACCTCCAACCAAATCACGTGACTACTCAATCCTTCATTGCATCATCTCTCGCGCCACAAAAGAGAGATTTCTTCCAAGTCTGTCCGGGTCATTCTTTACAACAAACCCAGTTATTTACACAGTGTTTTCAAAGTCCTAATACTTCTGTTCATTTTGTGTTTACCTGCCAAAAGATTTTTAAAAAATTTGATTTGCAAAACTTACATTAATATCTAAATATAGCTTGGCAAGAAGTTCCATTTTCATCATTTCCCCTCCAAAGAGTATTCTAAAATTACAACTTTATTCTCGTGAAATTACTACATTATCCTCACAAAGATTAAGACTTTTTTGTAAAATTACGACTTTTGATTTTGTAAAATTACGACTTTTGTTTTTGTAAAGTAAGGACCTTTTTTCTTGTAAAATCACGACTTTAATTATCGTAAAATTACAACTTTTTTCCTCATAATATTATGACCTTAAGCTTCAATTTGTTAATTTATTTTGTCAATGTTGCCCTAATGCTATCCTACTATTCAAATAAGGCACAAAAGTTTTGGGGTGCTGCTCTGCGGATTATTGACATAAATCTGTATCTGATGTTTACTCCATTAAGCTAAAGCTAGCTTACTGTAGCTTCCTCTATATAGCCATACGTACATTCCTTATAGCATCTTATTATCTGTGTTATTATTTAGTCTTGATGCAGAAACATTGTATGGTGCAACCATTATATGTTTTGATTGTTGTTTATTTGGTGTCTATTTGTTGTAGCTTTATGTTTGAGCACTGGGTGGTGGATGTGGCAGGAAAAGGGATATAGGTGAGCTCACCAGGGCAAGTTAGGGGATTGCAGGTGATAGACTGGGAAGAGCACATAGTTTTTGACCGAGTTACATTGTGCCTTTTCTTTATGTTTGCTTTATTTGATTTATTATTACAATGAACATTAAACCGCTAAATACGTTTTGGTACTCCTTGGCGTTAATTAGAATAATTCCCAATTCCCATGCAATCCATCAGTGGCTCTAAATGGGTAGCATTAGTCACAACATACTATATTAGAAGGTATTCAAACCACAATTGTATATTAGCATTATTTAAAGTGAGCTGTCTGCAATAACTGCTGCCCCTTCGTGTCGAAAGGAGCCAGTTGAGGTGAATCGGGCATCTGATCAGGACACCTCCCTTTGGAGGTTTTCAAGGCATGTCCAACTTGGGGGTGACCCAGGGTAGACCCAGAACTCACTGGATAAACAATATATCTCATCTGGCATGGAAACACCATGGGATACCCAGAAGCTCCCATCAGCTGGAGAGTGTTTCTGGGGAGAGAGAGCCTGCAGCCATCGTGACCCGGCCCTAGATAAGTGGAGGAAAATGAATGAATGAATGTTTGCAATAACCACATCAATCGGATTAATTGATGTTTCTTTTTCCTCATATAACACAAAATTTAGCTTTTACTGACTACAGATTTCTCAAAGGATTCAACACCTAAATGACAAGTATCTCTAGTACTTTCTAGATACCCTTTTGCAGCAATGTCCTGCTTCAAACGTGATACATAGTCAGATAGCAGCTTCTGACAAAGTTTCTGCAGAATGTTATGGGTATTGGGACATGAGTTTAAAATCAGATTTTAGCTATGTCCCCCCTGTAGAGTGATCTAGGATTTCTCCTGAAACCAAGCTAGGGTGAACTTTGTGGCGTGAGGATATTTCAATGCAACTTATTAAAGGTGTTTTTTCATGTAAAACACAAACTGCTGCTTTTACTGGCTATTGTAATCGCAAAATAACTCAGCCTTCTGAATAAAATCCCTCATAAGAGCACACATTTGCAAATCAGATGATGTTGAAACACCGTGCCAAGACCAAGATCAAAATTTACATCAGAGCCTCATGCCCATATAACCAATGGAGGTCTGTGGGGTCAATTTCAGGACCTTTTGATGAAGTTCTAGGGATACTCATCATTAACCTGATGAATGATGGTTGGTTCCACAGTATTTAGTTAGTGTAGCCATATTGGTTATATTACATTTGTTATACTTTTAAAACACCTATGAAATCTGTTGCATTAAGATATCTAAAGTGATCCTTTTTGAGTGTGTCATTGCAAACAACTGATAAATAGTATATTTTGTTGCTGGTAATCCTCAAATCATGGTTTAATTATTTCACCTCCTACTCTAAATGTGAATAATTCATAATTATGATAGCATGACAGTCAATGCATGCAACAAATTTTTGTAGGAGTGGTGTAACAGATTCACTTCGTAATGCAACTCTCTTTGACTGTGGAAGTTGACTGAGTCTTATATAAAACCTATAACTTTTTTTGATTTATATAAAATCTTTAAGCGGTTTACAGAGTACTTTGACAATAAAGCAAAGACTGTCAAATACTACACACACATTTAATGACATAAAACGGTGGAAATTGACATTAAAACAAGAACACTAAGAAGGAAAGAGAAAATCAAGGAAAGATGGAAAAAATGTCCATAAAGACCTGCATTGGTAACTGCACCAGTTTCTTTCCACATTATTGTGGAGAAACAAAAAATATATACAGAGTAGGGCATAACAACCCTCATGAACACTGCCTTCATTCTCTTTGCATGATGCACCTGTTTTAGAGATCATAGTTCAGGGGAATAAGGGATGAAATGAAAAGAAATGTCACTTCTCCAGGCTCATTATTATTGTGATTATTATAACTTTTAATATTTTGCTGACTTAGCACATTGATGATTTAAACTTGTGCCTTTCTTCTGTGCAGATCAGGAACTTGAACACCATGTTCTCCCGCTTGAAGCGAATGGTGCCACTAATGCGACCAGATCGGAAGCCCAGCAAAGTGGACACTCTGAAAGCTGCAACTGAATATATTCGATTGCTTGTTGCAGTTTTGCAGGATGCTGACAGTGTAAATGCTGCACTTATCAGAACTCTGATACAAAGTGTCCTTCACTGTTTGCCAAAGGCAGCCCTGCCACTTACTTTGAAATGATGATTGTTATGTTTTTTCTTACCAGGATAATGGGGCTGAGACTGATTTCCTGAGGAATGCAATCACTTATGGTCAGACTGAAGGCTTGGAAAATGACTTATGGAAAGTGGATGATGTGAGTCTTCATTCTTTCCGAAGTAACGTGGAGACAACAATGGAGACCACTCCTACATTGTGAACATGTCCGCAAAATACTTTAATTTTGAGAGTAAGCACTTTTAGCATTTAGATCGAGCTTGAGTATAGGGACATTGGAAAAACATAGACTACTGGGCTGCAGGAGAACTCTGCATGCTATTATACATGCATTACTGTAAAGTCTAAACATTTAGCATTTGTAAAAGTTTTTTAATCAAGTTATTATAATTGGTTCATTTTTGACAAACATTGGCAGGAACTAACGTGACAAAACCGGATCCCAGCAAAGTTGACAAAAACATTAGTTTATGGACAATAAACAAATATTTTTTGATTTATCATAGGAAGATGCGGAGAACGGCGTTAAATGAAAACAGATATCCACTGTGGTGACTAAAAACAAATAAAAAAATGTTGACATACAGGTCCATCATCTTCCTATGTCTTCAGTCACAAGTCCTCTTCACTCTGATGATGACTATCAGGTGTTCGAGCAGGCAGGGGAAGCGTTAAGATTCAAAAGGGAAATGGTTTATAATTAATGCAGTGATTACAAAATTAGTGAACAGGAGCCATCTTTGTGGATGTTTTCACCTCAAAGCACAAATGAAGTTTCACTGCTTCGCGAGATAATAGGCTATGAGCGCTCCATTTCTCCTCCTGGGTGGGCGCATACTCCAAAACGGCAGGCCCCAAGCACTTCAAGTTAATTTAAGAGGGTGAACTGGACGGACCTCATTAGAACGATCACTTGTTCCACGGTCACATTTCCAGTGTGGTGGGGGGATGCAATTGTTTCTGGGTCTGCTTTTGCCCAGGGCCAGCCCCTACCCACCACCCCACTTTTTGAGTAAATGATATGATGCATCTTTTTCTCAGTTATGCAGTTATGAGGGATAGCTTAAAAAGCTTCTTTCTATCTTTATTTCGTAAAATACAACCATGGCGGAGGATCCTGAGTATTTCATGTTTTCATGCCACAATATTAAAATCACAAGTCTAAAACTCTATGTAGGTCTCTTTTTACCACCAAAACAGCTTTTTGACCTACTTGATTTTGTGACACCTTTGTCAGAATTGAGAATTGTTTTTCAACAATTTGTGCCATAGTATCTCTTCTGTGAGATCAGACAACAAGGGCTAGCCTTAGCTCCCCAAACATATCACATCAATGAGCCTTGGGCACCCATGACCCTGTTCCTGGTTATCAGTTGTGGTTGCTACACTAACCATTGCAGACAGATAACACCAAACAAGTCATGCAAGTCTGCAAATGCACTCATGTAATTGTTAGCCAGCCCAATTTGACCAGAATTGCTCAGATCCTTACACTTTGCTATAATTCCTTTTACCAAAGTATCAACTTTGAGAGAAGTGTTCTCATGCTGCCTTATGTATCCCAACCATGGCACCAGTAAGTGCCACGATAATTAAACAATTATGTCATTCTGACTTCAGCCATTTATGGTTATAATGTTTTGGCTGATAGGTGTGTATTTTTAATGTAACTGTTATGAATTTACTTTTCAAGTCTCAGTCGGATTGTTTTTGAGTATATCTTGATATTTTATTTTACATACAGTTCGACCTGTCAGAAGAGCACATGGAGAATGACTTCAGTATGGTCCCAGAACCCATGACTGAAGACGGAGACATGACCAGAATGGTGCTGCAACACTGTGTAATGCCTGCTTACCAGTTCATCATCCAGGTGGCACCTGATCAGAGTCCGGTAAGTAATTGAACAGTTCTAACACGCAAGCTACATGGCAGCAACGTTTATGATGATTGTGTTGTTATGTAGCAAATAATTTGTCCGTCGAAAGGACATGTCTCAAAAAGAGGAACAAAAAAGACATATAACTGAACACAAACTGCAAGACAGGTTTAGTAAACAGATGTCATGGAATTCATTTTTTACATTTCTAGGCATATTTAAATGTCTTTGTATGTCTTTCAGCTTTTAGCGTGCTATGATAGAGGATATGGCCTATTCACCTGCAATTTTATTTTAGGTATTATCTATTGTCCTTGGCTGTAGAAAATGAGTCCAACTTGGTGTATAGTGGGCTTCTACTGACATTGCCTTGCGGATATGCCTTAATCACCTGCAGCAACAGGAGAGGATAACAGCAGTGGCGCTTTGATTGTCCAGACCGCAGTGTGCTTAATAGAGTCCTCTACTTGATGCTGGTAGCTGTTACATTATATAATGTGTTGAATAATATAATCCCTGAGAGAGCAGTGAAGGTGTATCCTAACAGCAAACCATGGGTGACTAAATTTCTTAAGGTTTTGTTGAATAGGAAGAGGCATGTCGTTTGGGGAGGAAACCCCCTGACCTGAACAGATTAAAAAAGGAAGTGAGATTACGAGAGCAAATCAAAGTGAGAAAGAATGAATAATGTGAGTTTGGGAGCAACAGTTTTGATTCTGTCTGAGAGCATGAAAACAATTGTTTGCACAGGAGCAAGAAGAACTGCAATGTTGAACTTTGACACTCTGAATTTCAAGAACCTAATTGTAAAACAGGAAATGAACCTGTCTTTTACTGAGTCTGCTCCTTCTCTTTTCCTTTAGCCGGCTGTGATAAATACGTTAAACCCTCTATACCCAGAAAAAGCCTTTGACCTGTCGTTATACACGGCCGCCTGGTCAACTCTTGTGCAGAGCTTTTGAGCCTTCAAGCCATCACAACTCTTTAGGGCTCTGAGTTTGATTCAGTGTCAACACAAATCTCTAGGATTAATAATGGATCATTCTCTCTCTTTTGCGCCTCATATTCAGCAACTGGTGAAAAAACTGAAACTGAAATTGGGTTTTTAGTTTTTAGAATCAAGTCTTGCTTTTCCTTCCAGGCTAAAAGGCGACTTGTTGCTGTCACGTCTATATCTGTGCTGGATTATGATGATGTCTTTTATATGCATGCATCTTCTCAATGGTTGGACTAATTGGACACTGCCTACCATGGAGCTCTGACATTTATCACTTATTTTAAAGCCCTTAGCCATCACTCTGTGTTGGATGCCCGAGTTAAATGGTCTGCCTTGTGTACCCGCAGACTGACCCACTGCTGTATTCTTATTTACAGGGCAATATTTTGGGTCTACTTCCTCCTTATCTCTTGACCTTCATCAATCAAAAATACACAGGAAGTTAATATCTTTGCTTTAAGGACTTATTCCTACCAAGTATCCCTAAAGTCTGGATTGAGCTTGGAAAAATAATCCCTTCTGGAGCTGGTGTCACTGAATGCATTCAAAGCCATTTTAAAAGACTTGGATGTAGAGACATCTGGCTGATGATGTTTTGACTGATGTAGGTACCTTTGACAAATACGGATGTTTCAATCTCAACTCAGGACGTTTTATCTTTTTTAATTTTTAACTGGTCCCAATTGGTCATATCGGACTTTATGTTATTGGTATGCATTCTTTATATTTGCAACTCTGTGTGCTGCTGCTTTTCTTGGGCAGGACATTCTTGAAAATAAATAAAGATCCCTCTTTTTATTTCATCTTCCAGCTGTCCCTCATCCAACAGAGAATACAAAACAATCCAACATATTTCCGGTGGCAAAATACACCAAATGATGTTAATGTTTTTAGCTCTGTTGCCTTGAAATCTTTAGTCTTGAAGTGTTTTTAAAATGTAGTGAAGAGTTCCTTAGAAAAGCTGAGAGCTTTTGAATCTTTTATTCAAACTGCAGCAAAACACATGCAAAAAATAAAACATTTTTTACCATCAGAAGCCAGAGATTAATATAGCATATGGTATTGTCCACTGGGTCTCCTCAATGATGTGTCCTTTCACCACGTCCGTACATTCTGTACATTGATTACTTCCATAGCTTGAATGACAACGGACACATTTTAAAATTTACTGATGACTCTGTCATTGTGACTCTCCTCCATCGTGATAAAACTGAACATGGTCCTGTTGTAGATTATTTTGTACACAAGTGTGAGGTCATTCAGTTTTGAGGCATATTGCATCTGGGGTAGAGAAGTAGCCAAAATGTTCATGTATATGTATCGTTGCAGAACGGTGACAGAATAATGAGCATGTTCTTCCATTGTTTGTTTATCTTTGCAACAGCATTTGATGCCTGCAAAGTAATCTGCAGTTGTCAGATTTTGAGTTAAGATAGTAACTGTAAACCAGGTTCCTAGTACTCCAGGTAAAATATTTGGATTTTTCAAAATAAGAATAAAGTCATGAATTGAGAAATTAATCTGGAATATGTTGTTTACATATGCAAACACAGATAGAGGATACTTCAAAAACCCAATTATAACAGGGATACCGGTAAGATTGTAAATTGTCCTTCGACGTTAAACCAGGCCATTAGAGTTGTGGTGATGTAGTATTTGTGCAGTCTTGATATCTGACTTTATGACTAAAGAAGGGCAGGCTCTTGATTACTGTATTGGTATAAGATGGTTGCACTTATCAGTATCACAATATACCATTGAATTATTAATTGAATAAGAATAAGAACGTAGCTTTGTCAATCTAAGTATGTCCAGTGTTGGTTTGTTATTTGGTGGTGCTAATTTAGTCCTAACCTTGCTTTCCTCAGCTAACTTTATCTCCTGGTTGCTGGTACAACATCCTCTGTGTCACATCGATCTCATCTCTGGGATCCTTGTTAAATAACTTTACTTGTTAAAGAAAGTTACTTACTCCAGTGTCTCCATCTTTGTTTTATCAGCTTCCTCCCCCACACTGACCTTCATCTTTGCTAACATCATCAGAAAAAAAAAACAAGTGCACCATCTAGTTTCTTATCGTTTCAGTGCCAGAAGGTTAAACTCAGATTTTCACTTTATATAATAAAACATGATACTTGCGTACATGTATTGGTACGATATTGCCATGCCAACTATCGCAATGTTATGCTGTACCAATTTATTTTCCCACACCTTTGTAAGTACCGTTGTTCTTGTATTTACTTTTAAAACGTTGAAATAAACATGTCTAGACGAACTGGAATAAGATTAATTCTTATTGTGGCCATTTCATATGGAATATGATTATGTTTTTAAGATTTAAGGAAAAATCAGCATTATAGTGCCTATGGTGAAAAATTGCAGCTGAAGCGATATCTTCATGTTGAATTATAAATTCAATTACATTTCTAATACAACAAAAAACGTTGAACAGCTCTGATGTCATCCCCTTCTTTTTTCTCATTCCACAGATATCTCCAACCCTCTGAGTGCTGTGGTGAGCAGATGACTTGGATCATGATGGGAAACCTGCCAGGTTGTTTCATTTTAGAGATGTGAATTACTGATCAGTTATCAGAAATACATTTTAGGCTAAAATGTTGATGATCACTGAAAGAAGCGGTTACGGATAACGAATGAATGAATACCAAAAACTCAGAAGATCTACACACATGATGTGAATGGTGATGAAGGGTTTCGAATAATATGAAAATAATTATTATTAATACATTTGATTGCTCATCTTTGTGAACTATTCATGGATGTAATGTAACAAACCAAAATATGAATAAAAAGCATATGACCATGTGTTCATAACCATGTCTTGATTAAATTTTCAATTAACATTGAGTACAAAGGAAGAACAGGCCTTAATCAGGGTACACATTCTGAAGTGTCACGGTAAGATAAGCATGGATATGAATAGAATGTATGATGGCTGAATTTTATGTAGAAACCACTGTCTTTAACAGAAATGTTTGAATAGAGCGGAGATATCTGTATTTGGTAGCACCTGATCTCCTAATGTTGCGAGACAGTAGCGTTGCTGTGATATTCCAGTGAGGTATGTGAACAGAATACAGTAGAAAGCAGAATTTTACACACTGTGTACTGTGCATGTAATGTAACAAACCAAAATATGATGAATATATGTGTACTGTGCACACAAAACAAACCAAATGCAAACACAGTACATTTGGTTTATTGCTGATTATTAGCTGTTTGCAATAACAAAATCAAACAAGAACTGTTTAGATGGCTCAATGGAACACATGTTACGTTTTTTTTCCCTTTCAACACAAAATTATGTTATTTAATAATAATAATACATTTAATTTATAATGCACTTTACATTTGGATCTCAAATCTCAAATTGCCAGAAAGTAAAAGCAGATAAAAGCATCAACAAAAAATAAAATAATAACTATATAAAAGCCTGACCAAAAAGCAGCAATGTTAATTAAAGTTATAGATTCTGCAAAAAAGGAAAGTTTTAAGTCCGTTTTTAAATGTGTCAGTCGTCTGTGGAGCCCTCAGATGGTCAGGGAGGGCATTCCACAGATGAGGGGCAGCAGAACAGAAGGCCCGATCACCCATGGTGCTGAGCTTAGTCCAGGGAAGGAGGAGGCGGTATGAGTGGGTAGAACGGAGGGATCGTTTGAGGTCAGTGGGGTGAGTAGTTCTTTTAGGTAGGGGGGTGCGTTGCCATGGATGCACTGGTGAGTGAGGAGAGAGATCTTATAATCAATCCTGGCGAGATGGGAAGCCAATGAAGGGAATGAAGAGCGGGGGTGATGTGTTCGTGTTTACAAACTCTCATCAGGATCCTTGCCGCACTGTTTTGAACATACTGTAGTTTTTGAAGAAGAAGAATTATTAATTATAATTTTTTGAAGAATAACTACTACTACCTTAAATATTTCAACCCCATAATGACAAGTATCACCAGTATTATTATTACTAATATTATTAAGAAATGAGTCTTATTTTGTAGAGACCCTTTTGCTGCAAATGTAAAGCATAGCCAGACACAAGCTGACAGCAGTGTTCCTCATGGGCAAACTCTACTTGTATAATATCACTTGGTTCACGTGCTGCAACCGCCTTCTAAAAATCCTAGAACTAAAGGTTCCTGATACTTGTTGGAATCCATTTTAGCATTTGCATGTGGCAGGTTTCCAGCACCTGAGGAAGCAAAGCAACTCAAGAGCACATTTGAACCTCGGCTATGCTTCCCTGTAGGTAGGTAGTTCTTTTCAGCATGGGCTTCATTCTTCCTCCTCCTGGCTCCAACCGTGGAACAGACTAGGCAGCCAGACAGCCCAATGGATGGAGAGAGGCATAACCCCAAATGAACGCCTTGCCTCGGGCCATGACCAACCCTGGACTATCTGGAAAACCCTGAACAGCCTGCGTGTCGGCGAAGGACGCGGCAAGGCATCCCTGAAGAAATGGAACATATTCACATCTGATTCGTGTCTGCAGTGAACACCAAACAATGGAACATCTCATGAGATGCAGTGCTGCTCCACAATGCACCGCAGAAGACCTGGCCGAACCAAATGCAGCCGCACTCGCCTATGTCAACTACTGGAAGGACGTGATATAGATGACGGCTGGACAAGAGGAAGAAGATTTACTAGGTTGTCCATGTTGGTGTGGTCAGAAAGATATCTCTAAAGGTTGTTAACAGGTTTTAATGAAAGATTGGGTAACTTGAAAAAATAATTCTAAAAAGGTAAATTGGCCAACCTGGACTCCAAAATTGCTGGTATTTTGTTTTTGTAACAGTGAAGCACAAGATAGGACTTTATGTGCATCGTTATGGAACCCTCTTCTGGTTGAAAGTTGTATATCCTTTTGTAGTGATAACTGACGTCAGAATGTACCGAAAGCACACAAATAACTTAAATGGCAACTGTTATTTCACATTAAGTAATTTATTTTTTATTTTTAGGGACCAGCCGCTTTTGAAGAACAGAAAAGAAGAGAAGAGACTTTTATTTTTCTCAATCAATTCCACTTTTGTACGTTATTCTCCGTGAATGAACATAAATCAAATTCATTTTTGTGTGACAAACTGTATCCTTGGCTTATATTCTTAAAATGTTTGTTTCAATGTTGTTGTATTTAGTCCAGGTAGGTGCCGTCAGATTCAACTTAAACACTCAATTGTACCAAATCCTATGTCAGCTTTCATGAATTGTGTCTTTAAGGGGGAAATGTGCACTTAGCAGAAGGGCACTTCTTAAAAAGAACTGCTTCATGTAATCCCTGATGTGTGGTATCATGTTAAAGGCCTTGGTTTTCTTTAATAGGCGGCTGTTTGTCTCCTCACTGATCAGGATGATAAATTGCGTCAGAGTTAAAGTTCTCCCAGGGGTAATTTCTCCACTGATCATCTTACCACTTCAGCGGAATGTCAGTTCATCCCTTTGAAGTGGAATTCACTGGTGTTAATCCCAGAGGAAGGCCTCAGTGCAAGTGGATGGGGGTATTTTGGGACACAGTGGTCTGAATTGTCTGCCACACCTGGAAATGATCTAATTCCAGGTGTGAATGATGGTTAACTGTGTTAGTAACCACCTGCATGATCGATCCGTGGTCAGCTGTATTCCTCTAGCCTAACAACACCATCTACTGGAGCAGAAATCCCACTCCCCACCAGTTGGAACTGAGGAAGCCTCTTAGAACATCTTCAAGTCTAAACAGTAGCCCAGCTGCTTTGGATTCAATTTACAATGATTAGCCATGAGCTCTCTGTAGAACGCTACTTCACAGTGAAGGATCTGCATTCTGAAGACATTTGTTCTGGGTTCCACGGCCTTTTCCTTCATATGTGTAGATTACAGCCTATATGTGACATTACGTTTTCGGAAACATTCAGCATATCATGGCAATACACCATAAAAGATCCAACAAAGTGTGAACACTTAGCAAAGTATATTAACGCTTGTTTAAGTATTTGACTGAAAAGAAAACATACAAAACCTATAATCTCTCCATTTTTCTCATTACAGCGTGGATGATGACAAGGTAGTTTTGATTTATAACACTATAAAAATATTCACTTCTTTAGCTGTTAAGGTAACTGCGTGAATTCAAAAATGTACCTTTTAAAGATGAACTTTAATTTATTTTAAAGCATACTGGTGGGGAATTGGTACGATCTCCTCCCTATCACACCCCTCTAGGCTTCTCCATGGCTGCAAACATGAGTGTTGAAGTCATCCAGGACAACTATGGAGTCCCCTAATGGGCCCTTTCTAGGAAGAGACTCCAGGAAGGCTGGAAGCTCTGAGCAGTTGTTTGGTGCGAAGGCAACGGTTGGAACTTTCCCTCCTGCAACCTTCAGTGGCATGGAGGCGACCCTCTCCTGATCTCAGAAAAGAATGCTATGATACAATATATCGTGGTTTCACTAAATTAAAATCTGTTTGATTGATGAAAACTTAAATCCTTAAATATCACATTTCAGATTTTTACAAAATATCTTAATTTGAGATAGGATTCCATCATTTGTGTGTGTGTGTGTGTGTGTGTGTGTGTGAGAAATCATAAATTCACCCTGACCAAATGTATACATGTTGTCTTGAAAAATTACTCAACACACCTTTTATTAAATTAATAATAATAAATCTAAATATTAACCGCCGACTTATTTTCAGACAGACTGAGTGTGCATATTATATTTCTATATAAAGATTTAAGATACAATTTGTATGTCAAAATAGAATAACTTAATAGATTCACTAAATATATAGATTAACTAAATAAATGTACTAGATGTATTTAACGGATTAACTAAATACGATTATTTATTATTATTAATATTTGTTTTGCCTGTACCAAACCTCCTCCCATTTCGATTTTTTATACTGCAGGATATTCTGAACTTAAAAACCATTTGGGGTCTGTTCTTCCACCAAGCTTAAATTATAAGCAATGATATGTACTTTGTTTAATTGTCATATAATCAGCTTTTAGCACTTTGAGATTTGATCCAAATGTAAAGTGCATTATAAATTAAATTTATTATTCTTATTCTTATTAGCTTTTATGTTTATTTCAAGTTAATGGATTGAGCTTTACATTTACTGATTGTTTTATTCGTGGTGGCTTGTATAAATTTAAATAAGAGCAATGTAATGATTGGATTTTATAATTACATAGAAGCCTTCAGACCAAAGCTTACACATATTACAAGAACTGAAGAAATACCTCAGTTAATTTATCAAGAATCTCTGTGTTACAGTAAAAGTATTAGCAGTGGTAGTGGAATTGCATTTCTGCGTCAATAATTGCCACGTTGCCATGGTTACATTGCATTTTGGCTTCTATATATTTTATTGATCCCAAGCTGGTAAATTAACTTTTTTTGCATTGACAATGATATCATTGCTACAGTTACACATTGGGCTCATTTAGTATTTCCCAATGTACTTTAGGATATTTATTTTAGAAGTTATTTATTGATATTTGTGAAAAACGTTTTGTGACTTGTTACTAAAAATATGGCGCTCCATTCCCGTTCAAACCGCACATTTTGATATTACATTTGGGTAAGTGCTTTCAAAGCATGAAGACTACATTAGACTAGACAACAAAAAAATATAGAACGGTAGACAACATATGAATAATAATGTTGTATCCCCTGGGGGTTATTCCAGGCGACGTGTTTGTGTCGTCAGGTTTTGTCTCATTGTGACGTCACAATACCCTGATTCTCTATAAAGACGTCGCTGTAATAAGTGAGCTGATTGCAGATTGTTGTTGTTGTTGATGTGACACAATGAATTCACATTATTAATCTATCGAGATGCCTTCGGAAAATGTAAGATGGAAAACGTTAGAGGCCTTAAAGAAATCACCAAAGGGGAAAATCAGACCCGATTCATTTTGGTGGGAGAGAGGAGGGGTAAGAGAAAGGCTCTTCCACTTTGTTATTATATGCCAGTAGTTTAAAGTTTGATATGTACCGAATCCTTTAAGTCACATGCCGAGATTTTTTTTTTTTTAACTTGCTCATCACAGTATTGTAAATACAGGCACGTTCTTCACATGTCTACGTGCAAGAATTTGTGTGCACGTGAGCAATTGTTATGTGTGGTCTGAGCTAATGCTAGTTTCCTGTTGCCAAACAGTGAAGTCCTAGAGCTCTTAATTTGAAGGACTAGAGCGGATGTTAGTTAGGTCAGGGTTACCCTGACTTGATGAAAGTAAAGTACGAACCCCTGCTGGTTGACGTAATCAGATTGGTGTGTTATAGCTAAACTAGATTGTTTAGCTGCAGAACTTGATCAACTTATTTATTGAAGTGATCTTCTATCCATTTTTGATTTTCAAAGAGGACTTTTGTCCACCACTATAGATACAAATATAACATTTCAAATATTACTTTAAACGTGGTCATCCAGTGTCCAATAAATGTTTCCACCATTGTAGATTATTTAGATAGCAGTGTGCCTTAATGACAGGACTGCACTGCTGAGAAGTGAGGTCAAACCATTTTAAATATGAGGGGGGAAACACCATCCCGATTACTCCAACATGCCAGATTCTAACTTTTTAAAATAATAACAGATTTTCAGACTTTCAGATAAGATGATGATGATGGCTTGAAGATAAGATATACTTTTATTGTCCTCGAAGGGAAATTTGTTCTGGGCTCTGTCCAACTCCATTTCCACAGAAATGAAAGTATACAGGCAGTGATTTCAATGAAACCAGTATCATAGTACACACTCCATACATATACAAGTAAAAGGTTCATAGTACACTTAATAAACAAAGAAAAAAAAATCAATATGAATCTGTGTTCTTACAGGATATTCTGGAGCATTATAAAGAGGACCTCAGCTTGTCTTCAAACTTTGGGGTTGCGTTTGACTGTCTCAGTTCCCTGTCCCTGCACAAACCCTGCTTTTTTGACACCAGGCCTGAGGTCTCCAGCCCCGGCCTCCTGGCAGGGATTTCAGCCTCTGTTTTCTCCACAGAGTCCCACACCAAGCACACTACCCACTCTGCAGCCTTAAGAGCAAAGACGCAGGTATGTCTCTTATCCTAATTGCTTAATGATCTCTACTTTTTTTTATATGTGAAAGCAACATTTCTCAAGTAACTTTTTTTTAAACTTCAGAGTTTTGTTATAGAGTTTTGGCATTCACAGAGGAAACGAAGTGGAATATGTATGAAGCACATTTGTAACAACCAAAGAAGCAACGTAGCAAAATGACTTTTGAGTACATTTTTTTGCAGTCATTTAATGCATTGTAGAAAATAATAACACCAATGCAGAAACTGATGGTTGTTGCATGGTAACAATGTTATTTCACTTTAATTTCATTGATGACATTGTTAAAGTTTATTGTTGACTCTCAAACTGACTGGGTGATGTTATTATTTCCGATCTATAAAATGAGAACAGCCACAGGCTGACGATGACTATTTCTGAGTTTATTTCAGTTAATTACTCATTCTGTTTTCATCATATTAATGTGCTGTAGGCTCTTGGAAATGGAAAAACTAATGAAGATCCAGAAGTGGAAACCCACAGAGTTTCCAGTCCTGCATCACCCGAAGCAATGGAGATAGCGGGCCGAATTATTACGTGTAAACGTGAACAAAGGGAAAAGGCCAAGGTCAGACACAAAAACTGTTAATCCCCCCCATTATGCCAATGTGATGGTTGTGTAATAATGAAAAACATAGCACGTTTAAATATATTATAATAATGCAATCAGCATATTGATGATAGATTTATGGTAAAATATAACATGCCAAACATTTGTTTGTGCCATCTTAAGGCTCCAGCTGCTTTTCACCCAGTATATATTACTGTATATATTTAAATTCTGCCTTTTCAATGAGGATGCTTTTTATTCCGACATTAGATCAATCAAATAACTGATGGACTAGGTAATAAAGATTGTTTGTTGCGAGTCAACCTGTAGCCAAATGTTGCCAATATAACCAAATATTGTAAATCAATCAATGAGTCTATTTTGGAAAAACCCACCAACCATTTAAAAAAAACTAAAAAACACAACCCAATATTAAATAGTTTTTTGAGTTGTTGTTTTTTTTACGCCTTCGCTAAAAACATCAAATCAAACCTCCTTTGTACAAACTACATTTAGCTTTGTTTATGGAAGGAATTAAGAAACTAAAATGAAAATGAAGGCGTTTTTCTACATACTGGCACTGATAATATGTTAAATTTAAATGTGGTAAGTACATTTAGATTTATTGTACCAAAAGGATATTTGTTTCCACAGTCAGTACACATAGCAACATACAAATATAGTCAGTACAAAAAATGTCAATGAATGCATACATCATCCCACCTCACAACAGTGTCAGCGAGGCTTTTTTTTTCACGGCTGCTTTTGCAGAGGGGACAAAACTCCTGCTGAAACGAGCCCTTCTCCATTTGAGAGTCCTGTATCTCCGGCCAGATGGAAGTAATGTGAAGTGTTGATTGAGGGGGGGATTAGTTTTGTTTGCTATTGTACGTGCTAGGCGTGTGACAGCTCTGAGGTTCATATCTGAGAGATTGGGAGTGGGCAGGCAGATGATTTTGGAGGAAGTGCGTGTGATGCTGGTAAGTTTGTTTTTCTTAGAGATGGTTAACACGGGGAAGAAGCAGGGGGAACCGTACAGCAGGATGGGTCGGATTATGCTTCTGTAAAGCAGTAGCGGGAGGTGGGGGGCAACAGACAGTGCTCTGAGTTTGCGTATGACATGGAGTCTCTGCTGGGATCGTTTATGGGTGTCGGTGATGTGATGTGACAATGTTGTGTAATAAGCTCAGGATGCTGACATGAGCTTCTGCAGCCTCAGCTGATGCATGTCCTTTTGTTTGTCCTCTCAGATGGCTCTCAGATTGCGGCAGAAGAAGACTGAATTGGAACAGCTCAAACGCTTTGAGGAGTCCCTGCAGCTGAAACAGACGCAGGATCACCAGAGCAGGAGGAACATGATGGCCAGAGGGTAAGAGCATCCGGCAAGGAAGCAAATCTCAATGAATCAAATGTGTCGGAAATGTCATGTGATCAAAGTTTCTTTTTTTTCCCCACTTTATACTCCGCAGATCTAATGAGAGCATCAGGCATCAGGAGAAGCTGAAGGAAGAGCAGCGACACAGAATGAAGGTATGAGCCCAAGGCCACATCAAAAGGATACTTACGATTAACTCCAGACATCAACTCATTCAATATAAAGTAATTCATAGACTACATTATTCCTGTACCAAACTACTCTTTTTACCCCTCTGTCCCCCCCAACCTGCCAAAAGGGAATTTCGCAGACCACCTGGGCCACCTTTTTTGGTCTTGCTCCAAGTTAAACAAATTCTAGTCGGATGTTTTTGAGTTTTTTTCTAATTAATATATTGGCGTTATTACACCTGTCCCGTCCATTGCCATTTTTTGACAGAACCCAATACTTTCTCACTCTATCTCACCTAAAACAAAAGACAATATATTGTTGCATGGTTATTGCAAAAATAAATATTTTAACCTTTTGGAAAACTGAGGAAGGGTCTCCTTTTACGACCTGGCCAGCAGAAATCTTTTTATATATGGCTCATTTATTCTGTATGTATGTATATACAGTATATATGTTTATATGTATGTGTTTATGTGCATGTATATGTATGCATTCCTGTCAACGCCGATGCCTATAGCGTGGACAACCAAATTAGTAGCTGTTTGTTTTTGTTTTTTACCTCTGGCGGTGGGTAACTTTTTTTTTTTTTTCCTTGTAGTTCTTTATTGGTTTCTCTGACTGTTTGTTTACAAACTGAAATAGTTCTAAATAAAATGTTTGTTTTTTTTAAAAGATACTTACGCGACTTAAGTTGCTGCAACCTCAACATTCTCTCTGAGGACTAATCCCTTTCTCTACAGAACCTGTGTTTCAGTTTAAGGAGTATTTTTTGTTATAAAAGAAGTTATGATGGCAGTGTTGACGTCTTGCGCAGTGTATTAACATTATCTTCATCATTCTGTGCATCAGACCCTCAACCTGCAGCGGAGGGAAGCGGAGAAAGAGCGCCGGCGGGAGGCAGAGTTTGAGCGGCAGGCTGAGGGCAGGGAGAGACTTCGTAACCTTAACAGCATTCAGGAGGAGATCCTGCAGTTCAACCAGCTGTTTGATCCATCCGACCAGACCAAAGATGATCTCCCAGTGGCAATCCTCAACTCCTTCAGCACCCGTAGGAACCAGCTCTGCTCTCAGTTGTTAGATATTGTATCAAAGCCAGCAGAGGTCAGTTTAATTTTGATTTATAAAGATCAAGTTTAGATGGAAGCTGCTTGCTTCAAACAACGACCTCGTTTGAGAGCGATTAAAAATTGCTGCTGTTGTGTTAAAGGAG
This sequence comes from Lophius piscatorius, assembly GCA_009660295.1. NCBI lineage: Eukaryota > Metazoa > Chordata > Actinopteri > Lophiiformes > Lophiidae > Lophius > Lophius piscatorius. Next base: position 54,991 of record VRLP01001452.1, read on the forward strand.
CATTCCAGTTTATTTCAGCTTAATGATGTTGATCAGGGAGGTTTGAAACAAACTTTTTTTTGAAGAAAAAGTAAAATCAAATGGTTAAATTATGACCCAACCTTTGTATAAAAGTCAGTCGCAGTCACTTATGGCATACAGGAAGTGTTGGCTGAAGGTGGCTCTCTGGGATGCAAAGAAGTTAAATGCAGCATATGATGTGTGTTCTGTATATTCTTTATTTAGTTTTTCTCTCAAGATGCTACCATTTTTTTTTCCCAGTTCCAGATGTATCTTTCTGGATGTGGATCGTCTTACTCATCCCACTCTCTGACCTTTTTTCGTTGTTTTCTTTCTAGGCAGTGTATCCCAGCATGGAGGACATGAATGTAGCCGAGCGAACCCTGCATGAGGTGAGGCAACTGATACACGTGATGCAGGAAGAGGTCGCCAAGGCTCAAGAGAAGAAGAAAGAAGAGGAGCGGAAGAAGGAAGAGGAGCGGAAGAAGGAAGAGGAGCGGAAGAAGGAAGAGGAGCGGAAGAATCGGTTGGAGTTACAGGTGCAACAGGAAGCACAGAAGAAGGCAGCGGAGTCGGTCAAAGAGAAGGAGCAGTGGAAAAGTAAGAGAATTGTTGTGATTCATAACTGTACAGCCCATGTCTCTTCTCTGAGATTATGTTTTTACCAGGTGAGAAGGGGTTGTTTTTAGTGACCTATGGGAGGGAGAAAATATGTCGACTAGCCGTAGAGTAACAAAAGCACGTAAGCATTTGAAGGACTGCATTTAGAGCCGTCAAGAGTTTTCAGTGTGAAATGCGGGCTCGCTGCACAGAAGACATTGATCGTATATTGTCTCTCACTAGGGCTGCAGAAAGTTGCGGACGACTGGACTTTAAAATGGTACCAGGAGCTGCAGAATTTAACTGCTCAGTGTGCTCAGTCTTTTGAGCCACTGGTCTCCTCCAAAGACTCCCAGGTGAGTTTGTGCTTCTCTGCATGAACGCCACTTTTAACCCGCGTTCAAGCTACGGGAGAACCAGGCACATTTCACCAACACTGACAATTTGAAGAGAAAACAGGTCTAGTGTGAAGTGTCTATAGATCCATAATCTTCAAACATATTTGATATTTAAGAGTTAAATCTAGGTTGTTACACCAGGGGTTCTCGGAGTAACATCACTTTAGCCAATGAGGGACAATCTCGCAGCAGCTGACGAGCAACATTAAACATTTTAGCCTTAATGGTTAACGTAATCAGACACACTTATTTTGCTATTAAACAGCTAACAGCTACTAAAGGTCCAGTTCTCCCTGAAAGCTTTACAGCTCATGTCGACTGCGTTTTCCCAGAATTCATCACATCCACAAGCAAGTCTTCTTTTTTAAAGTAGGCTTATCGGTACAGCAACTATATCATTCGTTTGGTTTAAATTCACAGCTTAGCGAGGAGTTGTATTTATTCTCTGGCACGAGAATCTGAATTAAATCCTGCAGTTAATGATGCCCCATTATTCATGATTCTTGGGATGTGTGTAGTTCTATAGAAAACTAGAAAAGGCACTCAGGGCGCAAACCTCCACCAAGGCATGTACCTTAGGTTTAGGAATAATGTATGCATGTTTCTCCACTAATCTTTGAGTTATTTCCAGCCTCTATGACTCCTGGAAACTCCAACAATCTCTCAAGTACTCTGTAGGCACTCTTCTCCTTCCCCTTACACTTCAGCGTCTCTGCTCAGCCCACTGAGCCGCCAGCTCCAACCCCAAGTGAACATTGAAATAAATCAAAGGAACTTTTGAAAAGTAGCCCCAAGCTCCACCCCAAAAGAAGATAAAAGAAATCAAAGGATCAAAGGCAGCATTTGCCAGAGTTGTGATGTCAGTACTTATTTAATTTTGAATGTTGCGAAACACATGTCGTCACCAAAATTGAATCACCTGTAGGATACGACAATATTCTACTTCTGGGTAATATTTCATGCAAATCTGTCCTTTTCCCATAACGTGCTCACAAACAGAAATACAAACATACAAACAAACGCACAGGAGGGAGAACAGAACCTCCTTGGCGGAGGTAAACATCATCAGACAGAACTTTGTACAGGTGGTTACGTGTCTCTTCTCTGCACTCAGACAAAAAAGGTGAAGCAAGGACTCCAGAAAGCAGTCACCATCCCAGTCTCTCAAATCTCAAGCGTCTCTGCATCAAAGCTGCAGCATGTTTTTGACACGCTTGACAGGCTCCTTTCGGGACAGGTGGTGTTATTACAGAAGGAGTCTGTCTCCACCTCCCAGCATCCACAGGGGCTGGACTACGTGAGTTACAAGCTGGCTGAGAATTTTGTGGTGAGTTCACCCGGAGCTGTTTGATCTACTAACGAAAACATTATTCAGCTCGAAGTTTAATTTTAGAAGGAAAGGTGACGTGTTAGAGAATTTAAGTTAAGGTTATCTACAACATGACTCGTTTCAACATGTGACCCTTTGATTTCCAATTTTTAGATTTACTGAGGTTTTGATAACTGGATTATTATTTGATTGGTCAAAATTCATTAATTATTTGCAGCCATCGGCAATAATGCATTTAAGTCTGAAATATACTTTTAAGGACACTCACAGCAGTTTTATCAGAGTAACTCTAATCTGGGAACACCGTTTTTACTTAAGTCCACATTCCAGATTCAGGGGAGTTCCTGGTCTAAGTCCTACCAGTCGGCCATGACCATAAAACCACTGACAGATTAATTCAGAATAACACCGATTATCTCATTGCAACAAAGAACAAAGAACAAAGAACAAATGGTAATTGCTAAAAAGAAAGTTCATGCTAGTTCTGATAGAAAGGTGTCAGATGACTCGGTGCATAGCAGAGCTGTTTTGGCAGCAAAGAGAGAACCCAATCAATGATGGTGTTAATGTTATGGTTGGTCATTTTTGAGACAGACCTCAAACTTTCTTAATTCAGAAATCGTTGTCAATATTGATTAGTGGCAGCAGAAATAACATCACATCGTACCTATTTATTTTTATTAATACAGTATGTGACAGCAGTGAAAATGAAATCTCCAATTCTTGGTGCTTCTGAACCTGGTTCAATCTTAACTTTAAATAAAATATGTACAAGAAAAATCATTGACAATGAAACTCTTCATGGAACTTTCTTTCTGATCCTCGTTTTCTTTTCTTCCTGTAGACACAAGGGCAGGAGGAGGTGGCATTTAACCACAAATCTGCTTTTCCCATTGCCATGGTGGCCTCTGCTATTTGGGAGCGACACCCTCAAGTGGGATATTTCATTCTTGGCCATCTGCACAAGAAATGTCCATTCTCAGTTCCACATTACCCTCCAATGAAGGCAGGCACCGCCGTGGAGGAATATCAGAGGTACGTGAGACGGAAGTCCTTTTACTTTGTCGATCCTTGAAAGAAAAAATGACCAGATTGGCGTCATGGATCTCGTCGTCCCTTCACAGAATTCTTGGTTACCGTGTGAATGACTCTGGGGTTGAAGATCAGGACAGTTTCCTGAAGAGGATGTCCGGGATGATCCGACTCTATGCAGCCATTATTCAGCTGAGATGGCCCTACAACCCCAAGCAGGAGGTAAAAACCTGCTTCCTTCAGGTGGTTTAATTACTTGCACTACTCCAAAAAAAAACATTTAAAAACATTGCAAAGCTTTTTCAAACTTTCGGTTGTCTTTAGTTTTGATTTGTAACACATTTTGTACTTACTGTGTTTCAGTCTTCTCCGCACGGTCTGAACCAAGGTTGGCGCTGGTTGGCTAAGATGCTCAACATGGAGCCCCTTGCAGACATCACGGCTACGCTGCTGTTGGACTTTCTTGAGGTGGGTTCTGTTCCAAAGTTAAAAACTGTTTCAAACATCAGCAGGACTACAAAAAAATCCTGAGGATGGTTTCAGCTCCTCTCCATCTCCCTCTGACAACAGAACCCCCTGTCGAGACATTATGTAATGGTCATTACAAAAAACACGGAGGTTTAAAAGAACCACAACTGGTTGACCAAAACATCCTACCTGTTGATCTGATATTGTCTAAATTTGGTGTGTATGAATCAATTTGAGGAGATATATCTTGTATTTCTCACATTTTACCGTAACTGTTCATATTTAACTCACTAGTGTGTGTTTTTGTTACCGAACTAATTTTTCGGTGAATGAATTGTAGAGTAGTTTTACACTTGAACATCTGCATTGCCATTTTTCTATACCTCGGCTTCCAGAGCTGGTCATCAGTTATTGCTTAAACCACAATGCAGAGGCGGTATTATGTTAATTATAATAATAATAATAAAAATAATTTAATTATAGAGAGCTTTTCATAAATACTCAAAGTGGCTTTACAGATACAGATCAAAATAACATGTTAAACTAAGAATTTAGATCGGACAACAAAAATTAATTAAAATAAAGAAACAGGCATTTCAAATCCCAGCAGATAAGAGATCCCATACTGATTTACAGTGACGGTTACCATAATGCTGATGTGGCCCGAGATTAAATTAAGTTAAACACTCCTAAGTAAGTTAGTCTTATGTTTTCTAAAACCAACTTTCTTTAATTTAAATAAGACATAAAATAGTTTTGAGGCTGCAGTGAAAATGCCATCTTTGATACCGCCAAATTCAACCGATATCATTTAGATGAAAACGTGAATTTTAAAACCTACGTTTTTTCTATTTACTCAGAATTTTAGATTTAGCGGCGCTCTGGAGTTATAAGAAATGTTTTGATCCTTCAGAAACTCTTCAACCTTAACTGGGGCTCAGTTTCAAGGGTTCTTTTGGGGGCGGAGCTGGGGCTCAGTTTCAAGATTTCCTTTTAATTTTTTTTTTTGGGGGGGGGGGGTCAGAGCTGGAGCCTCAGTGAGCTGAACAGGGATGCTGAAGTGGAAGGGGCAGGAGAAGAGCAGCTACAGCGTGTTTGAGAGATACTCAGAGTTTGTTGGAGGTCTCAGTAGATTTAGAAACTGGCAATAATTCAGACATTAATGGAGAAATCTGCATGAATTTTTACTAAACCTAGGGTACCGTTGTGCCCTGGCGGAAGTTTACACTCCGTGCTTTTTCCTAGTTATTTACTTGTTCAGTGAAAGCAGCTGTGATTCTGGCTTAAAGAGTGTTGACTTCTCTTTTGTCTGTGTGTCTCCTTCAGGTTTGTGGTCATGCTTTGATGAAGCAATATCAGGGCCAGTTCTGGAAACTCATCCTAGTCATTAAAGAGGAATACATCCAGAGGTAAACGCTCTCCTCAGATGTGAATCTAGCAGCACCTGTCAGTACAAGTTTACACAAGTCCAATGTGCTGAATTTGTCTTTTTGACGTCTCCAGAATCGAAGCGGTGACCAGCGTAGGACAGATGGGCTCAGTTTCCAGACTCAAAAGGTTCCTAGAGGTGTGTAAGGATGCAACACACATGTTTGAATGAATGAATGTATGTTGCACTAACTCACTACAGTCTGATGTAGGAAAATGTACAATTCTGCTTTACCGTTGTACGGTTCAGGTGGCCACGATGTTACTCACTTTGATTGTATTTAGACAAGATGGCATTGGGAAAGAGGGAGAGGCAATGTCCCTTTATGCATTTATAAGGTGTAAAGGAAAACATATGAAAACAGGAAAAATGTTTGTTTCTTTGAGCTTTGACACAGGAGTGACATCTGCTAACTTTGAACACTTCTGATCATAACAAACCTTTTAAACTGCAGATAGTGCTCAAATGTGAGCAACAGAAGCCTGAGGGGTCCGCATAATATTATTTAACGTGTCATCTGTTGGTTTCAGAAGCACTGAATTGATCTATATGCAAAAAGGTTAATTAAACCATTAACTTTCCAGACAGCTGATATCAATTAATTGACACCCTGTTTTGATGCTCACCTATAGGAATGGTATTAGTAATCATCCAAAACTTCCAAAAAAAACCATAAAAAAGTAAGTTTGAGTTAAACCTTTAAACGCAGCAAAAGAAAAATCCATAAAACCGTTAAAAATTAAAACACCACTGCTGGACTGCTGGATTATCTTGTACGGCAGGATCACAGCTTTGAAGAAGTTTATCCTTTGACGATGAAGGTGGTTCTGTATTTTATCTTGAAGAAATTAGTTGAATTTCCTAAGGGACTAATAAATAAATCTGTAAGACTTAGAACATGCAGGTTATATAAAGGATAAGGTACGAAAAGAAAAACTGATGACGTCCAATGTTGGATAGATTGATTGTGAGAGAAACTTAACCTGACTTTGTCTCCCACATGTAGACGTCACTGCAGAACCGACACATCAGTCAACCCAAAGGCCAGCTGGACTCCTTGTTCTGGAGTTCGTGATGAGGAGTCATGTTTGCGGCTACTGCATCTCAAATAGTTAAGGACTGAATAAAGCAGAAATGGGAGTGGCTTCGTTCTGAGAAGCTGTTTGCTCTATGGCAGAAACTATAACTTTAGTTTGTCCCCTGAGAAACAGAGATGATCCTCAAAGAAGGTGGTCGTCACATCTGTCAAATCCGTCATCCAGTTTAAATGTGACCTGCTGCTCAAATGAAACACACAACTCCTGGTTTGCTTTTTTTATTTGATCTTTTTACATCAATTAGTTCGTTTTAATCAAATGTCTTAAGAAATTGCACTGCACTTTTATATCAAGAACATTCAACGTGGCGTCTAGCCGGTTCTTAACTATTTATTTTATATCACATTAGCAGCTGAAAATAACAGACAAACAAAAACAATATAAGTCATCTCTCGAGTCAACATGACTCTGCCTTTGATTCTTACAAGACAAACAACCTCAGCAATGTGGCTCATCCAGCATAAAATCTCAGCATTTTCCATCACCTGAAACAAACATGTTTTCTTGACCTCAAATTGTCTCTTTCCATTTTTGAATCTATTTAAAAAGGGATTAGAGCTCAATCTCAAAATATTTTGCGAGACAAAGGGGTATTGAGGGTTTTTAAAAAAAAGAATTTCAATGTGTATTTTTAATGAATACATAACTAGGGAATCTTTGTAGCAGTCCACAGTCTTTGGTTTAGAACAACTGATGCAGACCATTTAATGTCTATTTTTTCTTTTTATTACACAGTACTTTCTGAAAATACAAGCAGTTCTGAAGCCACACATTTTGGTTGGAATGACAAGAACAGAATGTTACTATTAAAATGGAGATAAGTAATTATAATAATTATTTCACCTCCCCTACTGTGCTGTGTCAGTTTAAGAGTTTAGAGTGAATGGATATTGTAGTTGTCATAGTTAACCAGAAGAGGTCAGTCAGTATCCTCAAATGAGCAGCAAAATTGTTGAGTCCCCCACCAATTTTTTCATTAAGTGCTGAAATAGAAATATGGCAACAGTATTTTTGTGTGTGAGCTCTTTATCTAGAGTTTATCTACAGTCACATTTGTACCCGCCATGCATGAAATCAATCGCGGCAGCCTTGACGATAGACCACAAGCAAATAGGATTTTTTGCTTAATGGTTCTGGCCACTGTCTGAGTTTACAGTCTTTCTGAGGCTGCTGGAAGTGCTCCGTGTTCTCCTTCGCCTCTTCAGCTCACTTTGCATCACTTTTGGCCCTCATGGTTGAGGGACGCTCTCTCCACACTTCTGTACCAGCTTTTGACCTTGGTGTTCGCCATCATGTCATCAAATGCCTGCAGGCCCTCCATCACTCTGAGGACACCAAAAACTGCCTGCAACCAGAGGAAAACCATGAAAACGTGACACCAAAAGCAACTTGGCTCCACTCGAACAGTGCCCGAAAGAAGGCTATATTAAAATTAATAATACATTTAATTTATAACGCACTTTACATTTGGATCAAATCTCAAAGTGCTACAAGGTAAAGCAGATAAAAGTATCAATAAAAAATATAACTATATAAAAACATGACTGAAAAGTCGCAATGTTAATTAAAAGTCATAGGTTCTGATAAAAAGGAAAGTTTTAAGTCCTTTTTAAAATATGTCAGTTGTCTGTGGAGCCCTCAGATGGTCAGGGAGGGCATTCCACAGACGAGGGGCAGCAGAACAGAAGGCCCGATCACCCGTGGTGTTGAGCTTAGTCCGGGGAAAGAGGAGGCGGTATGAGTGGGTAGAACGGAGGGATCGACACAAATTCATCACAACATGCCTTCAGTTTGCATGCTAAAATACTAATAATATAAATTTGTTTTCTATGAGATGTTATCTATGATTACAACTTTGCAAATATTTTGTATTATAACTTGTCATCTTTAGTATCGGCATTATAAGACGCCTACTTAAGGGTCAAACGTATTTTATTAATAATAAATTGGACTTATATAGCATAGCGCCTTTCTAAGAACCCAAGGACGCTTAACAAAGAGGGCAGTCAAAAAGTATTATCAGAAATTGTTTTCTTTTTGAAAGGTTTCATCAACAACTACAACCAGGATGATCGTGAAAACAGATCGAGACAAAACCAAAACATCTGAAGTATGGAAAGAATTTTGTTTCTATCTCAAAGAAAAGCAGAGGCTGGCAAAAATGTGTTGTATGACTGCGTGCTGCATGAGAATATCAATATCCACAACCACACATATCATGGAAACCCATCTTGTTGCTTTGATATTTTACTCAGGACCAAAGTGCAGGTTGGTGCACAGTGGATGGTTGTAGAGGTACGAATGTTTTCTCTTACCAGGTCTGCCAGGTTGGGTTGATCCCCACCCATGAACTTCCTCTTCTTGCCGATGGCTGCCACCCAGTCGTTGACGGCTTTGTAGAGATCCTGCCTGACGTCATCCTGTAGATTATGACTATCCCAAAAAAACAACAACAAAGAGTCACCGCTTTAATGTACAAACATTGACTTAATTGTTTAAAAAAATAATAATACAATCACAACTCCATCTTGGAAAATTAAGCCAAACAAGGTCTAGGTGTGCGCTACCAACGTCAGACGATGATTCGTTTGATGCGTTACTCACCGGCTTTTCAGCCTCTTAGAGATGAAAAACATGGCCGTAGCGCCGACATATTTGGCAAAGAAACCTTCGTAAGTGCCGAACTTTCCTTCACGTACGATGTAATCAAAGGAGGCCATGGCTTCACCGGTGGTTCGGTACACATTGGGAGATATAAGATGCACAAGCCAGTCATCGACCCATTGACGCCACTTCATTTCCTCTCTGTAAACAGAAAAAAAAAAACATGCTTTGGTCATTATTTGAAGTACAATGCATGACCAAACTGGATTATTTAGATCTCATTTGTCTTTTTATAAGATACTAAAAAAACTCGAATGAAATACTTAGGATCCCCAACCATGAATGCACTTGATTTAAAAGAGAAAGAGGTTATTTTAGCTGTCGCTGTTAATTGTAAGCCTTGTTACTTGTATATCTGACAATCTTCAGAAACTGCTTGATACATTTTGAAAGCTTTGTCAAAAAATATTTACCGTTTTGGAGTTAATCTATGGAAATAAAAAAGACAAAAGGATGGATGGGACCCATTCATATATCTACCTCCTCACTTTGTTCATAGTTAAATTAAATATTCAAAAATACTGTTAATATATGTTCTAATATTTTGTTTTTGCACACTTTCTTTTGGGACAACATGGCAAAATGGTTTCTGTTTTGGCATTTATATTGAGCAATGGCAAATTACGTCCAGTTAATAATAATACATTTAATTTGTAACGCACTTTACATTTGGATCAAATCTCAAAGTTAGATGTCAGCCAAGCCATAAGTTGGGAACTTTCATAATAGGAATATGATGATATATATATGGGTATGAACACATTTTGGAATTTATTACAGAATGTAATACTTCATAATGACAAAAAAATGAATCTCAAACTATTTTACAGAATACATCACTATTGAGTTTTACGAAAGCCGAATTACAAAAATGAAGTTCGGTGCACATAGACAATATAACTATATAATATATAAAATAAAACTGGATTGGATCAAAGTAGCACTGGTAGTAACAGCAAAGGGCTCGATCAGAATTGTATTTTTCTGAGAGCTAGCATAAGCTGGTGCTTTTTTGTTTTCATGTGCGTTTTCAGCACTTTGCAAGTAAACTAAGTTTGAATATTTTGTGACAAAATTTCCTTTCCTCTCACTGAACGTATATTTACCACCGGTCGAGCTTGCTTATGTTACGTTTTTCATTTTCGTAAACAATAACATTCTTCTTACCACGATAATACGTATCACCTATTTCAAGTATGTGCAAAGAGTGAGAGATCTGCAAAATTGTTGTGGGATATAGATTAGAGATACTAAAAAAAATAAGCCATCAAACTTGAACGAATTAAAAAAAAACTATTTTACACCTTGAATTTCAAAGATATTCAAGACATTTTAAGGATCAGAATCAACATCAGAAAATAGTTCACCAAAGTAAGTCACAGAAGGAATTTGATCTGGTGTCTTGGTGCAAAACATGCAATCAACAAAAAATCTTCCATAAATATAAAAGTAAAAAATAGACACCTGCTATGAGTGATTTAACACGGGGCAGTTTTGGATGTTCAACTTATGTCATATGTATATGCATAAATACACATGCAAACATTCATGCTTTTTACATACATTTATGCAAATGTACGCGTATGTTACGCAAAAATACTGACTGCACATTATTAGAGACTCATCAGATGTTCCACTACCCTCTCTGTGTCTGGACATTTGTGTGATTAGAAGATCTGGACTTACTTCTGCATATCCTTCTCGGTATAAGTCGCAGCAGTGTCTGCCTCGCTCAGCATCAGCCAGTACTTGTTGCTGTATTCCGTCACCTCCTTCCCACGGTCATTCTTGGACTTTATCTCTGGGTAGCAGCGAAGGAGCTCAGACACACTTTTATCTCTGGACAGCAAAAGTTCACATTTAAAGTGTCAGTGCTCCCAAGATACGAAACCACACAGTATAATTTTTCTCATACTTCCAATGGTAATCCATCATCTATACGTACTATAGATGCAAATAGTTGCAATTTTTTTTAGAAAAGCAAAAAATGTGTATCTTCATTACCAAATAATCTCTTTTCTTGATTGCTTTGACTGTAAAAAATGTCAATAAAGAAGTACAAGATAAAGTCATAAAATGTATGTTTTGTTCAACCAACTGCCCCAATCCAAAACATATTCAGTTTACCTACTTTCTTGTATGACAAAGTATAAAATAATCAGGAGAACTGACATTTTTTGTTAACATCGTGTTGAAATTTAAATTATGACTCAATAATAATTATAAATAGTATATGAATATGATATAAATTAATACAATTTTGACTTTGCATTGTAAAATTATGACAAAAATACACATAGTTGTGTCAAATAAAACTATGAAACACCCATTGCATGGTCTCCCCTCACAATGACTTTGATTGTGGTGTGTACAGCCCATGTGGGTTAGTTATAACAACTACCACAACAAACCACAGTCTCGCGAAATAAGAAAAAAAAGCTACAACTTACTCGTTAATTAAATGTGTCTTGAGGCAGCTGATGATGACTGATGAGTCATTCAGTTGCTGCAGAGAAAGAAACAAAGTTGAAAAGACAAAACAAAAAATGTATGTAATTCATTTATTGACAAAATAGTGGAGACAATCAAATGTATGAATTTAAGCTCAACCAAATGTTACAAGACTAGACCTTAAGTGTGTTTGATCTCAGTACCTCACTTCTTACCAGTGTGGGATGATTTTAAAGAAGTAAGAATAAGAATGGTTTATTATCCTCTTATCAGATGGAAAGAAAAACTAGTATTGGAAAAATGTTGGCAAAAATCAACTGTCCTTAACACTTTAAACTGTCGTACCACATCTTCATCCACCATCAGGATGGGAACTTTTCTGTAGACCGACCACTTGATCTCATGCCTCATCACTGGGTTGACCTCCACAATCTCATATGGAAGCCCATGGTAGTCCAGAAATGCTCGCACCTTGCTGCAGAAGGGGCAAGTCTTGTATTGGTACAGAGTCAGCGTCGGACCTCCTTCTGAAACCTGGAACAGGGCAGCAGACGTAAGACGACCAGAGTACTAAGGATAGGAGACTAAAATTAGCTGACTGTACTTATTTGGCTTAACCAAAATAAGGCATACGCCATTTGGTTTTTAACATGGACCCTCAAGGAGAAGACTCTTTTTTATAACTCACCTCAAAGCTCTCATAATATAATTTGATCACGTGCTTTAATGATGCATATGCCCAAAATTATTATTGTTCTTCGTCGTTCGGCTGCTCACTTTCAGGGTCGCCACAGCTGACATGTATTTTTGTGTCTTTGGAGTTAGTAGTCAATCTTTGAAACCCTTGATACTGTCTGAAAGACTCTAATTTAACTATAGTTCTAATCATGTATCTTTCAAGTATGGAACTAAAACAAGCAGAACTGGAAAGAGTACCTACCGCTATTTTCTTTGTCAGTATTTCTATTTAGTATAATTTTACCTCAGTTTAACATTTGTATGTTCACATCTGCAATCTGTACTTTCCTTTTTCTTTCTTCAAAACATTTCATTGAACATCATCAAAGGTTGAAAAAGAGAAAACTTCAATTCAAGTTGAAGACGTTACGCCTCTCACCCTTGATTCTAGAACAACCATAAAGAATTGCCATGACCATGTTTGACTGTACACAAACATATTTCATTGAACTTTTTCAAATGAACCCTTTTTATGTATGTCTTTAGTTCAGAAAGTAAATAAAGTATGCTAAAGGGAAGATGTATATGACCAGGTCATAGAGGCATTTTCTCAAGATATGAGACCTCATATTGTTGCATATTGACCCTTATTTAACAAGGTAAATACAGGCAAAAGTGGAACTGTGGAATACAGGAACTGTAAACGTGAACTGTAAACGTGTACTTCATCCTTTAATCTGCAGTGTCCGGATCAGCCTGTCTGCAGAGACGTGAAGTATCGTTCGTCAGTGGAAAACTATCCACCACAAATCAATGACACCGCTAACCGGATGACACTTTAACCTCAATTAATACACCGATAAAATAACTCACCTTTCTCTCCTCCTCTGCCAGGTGCTGCTGAACACTCAGCTTCACAGTCTGATATAAACCCAAACCCCCACCTAGCAGAAAGGCACAGCCCAGCATCCTGCCTCTTCCTCCCCGCAGAGAAAACAGTTTAGTTCCTCCGGTGCCGTATGCTCTCCTGGACCCGTGTCCACTCACATTTGCAACGATGTAGGACACAGTACCGGGCCGGCGGGCTATTGGCGCATTAAATATATTCCTACCGACCTTACAAAGCGTTCTTGCACAGGTGGCTGCCATATTGACTTTACATAAAGTCCCAAAATGCACCGCGACGGGTAATGTTTCCGGGTTTGTTGCCCTGAGTAAAGCCTGTCAGGTTCTAGCTGTAGGAGCCAGGAGCTTTATAACAGATAGAGATTATTAGATTAACATTATAATTTTATTTTAATTTTACTCGAGTATATCATCTGCATATTTCATTCACCATTGGAAGTACATAATTTGTTAAGAAACTGATACAAGCCCTCCTTGAAAAGAGACTAATTTCATGTATGTTTTTTTTTCTTTTTATAATGAAACTTTATTCAAACAATGAACTTGACATAATAGTCGTAACATAAATTACCAGTATACGTGACAGATTCAATTTAATTTCTTCATTCCAATGTATCAAAACATTATTTAAAGAATTGAAGGAAACAAATTAATTAAATTAACTTAGACTTAAAGTAAAACACAAAGTACTTAACTAAACAGTTATAATAGGTATATTTTGTCAACAAGCAAAGATTGTTCTGTAATGATATATTTCGGAGATTAAAAAAAAAGAAAAGATTCTTAACTCATTCGTGAAGATTAAAGACAGTGGCCTGGAATTCCTTCATCGTCATCTGCCAATAAATAGTCTGGCTAAAATAATCAATCCATTTTACATCATCATTTGAATGGGGTCTGGAAATTTACAAAATAAAAAAATATGTTGTCCCCACATTATCCCAAAATATATATGATTGATGCTAAGGGGTTATGATAACAAGACGAGAATGGACAACTGAAGTTTCAGGCTTGATAGGGCATGATGATAAAGACTCACTATAAGCCCAATATCTAACTCTTCTTTTAGGTATCTGCGTATTCATTTGTAGTCATTTCTAAATGAGTAAGTTAACACTTATTATATTTTGGTCATCATATATGATTGAAATACGAATACTCTTATTCCATTTTAAAACACCCACAAAAGCAATACTCCAACTGAGAAATTCCTGAAGAATTATTTAAAGTACAGTACTGACCACGGGTCTGATTTTTTTGCCTGCTCTACTTAGTTTTTATGTTTATTTCTATTTTTTCTTTTATATACAGTATATAACTGTTTAATTTCGACTTTTCTGTTATCTGTTATTCTGTCCTTGACGGACATACCAAAAATGTTATACAATCCAACCAATTTTGAAGTTTTTATTTGTGGTTGTACATATTCAAAATTTGTGTAAATCTAATTACTGATAAAGAGTTTAGATTATATATTGTGAAAATAAATATGTAGGGCCGATGTGTTTGAATGTCTTGTTTCTGTCAAATCAAATATCAAAAAACTAATCATGTTTGATTTACCACAATGTAGAACATGAGTTTTTGGCATCTTTACTTCATAAATTATAATAATCTATCAATTTGGTTAGCAAGATTATTTTTGACTAATTGTCCTTTTTCCATTTATAGACGATTAATAGATTTACGAATCATGTCACTACTCCCACCAATGACAGACCCAAATCTACACTATGAAAGTAGTTTGATATACAGTCGTCACATATCATTAAAATTGTTTACGTTAAATTAATATGAATGTTCCAGTTCATACATTTTAATTGCACTAGTACACACGTAGTATTGAAGTAATATCAATGGAAAAACATTTGAAATTTGGGGTCGATCGGACCATGTACAGTGGGGCTATAATAAATTCCTGTCTAGTATTAGTGATTTCTTTGTGCCATGTAACTTGATGTCTTTGATGTTAGCCATCGCATTTTGCCTCAGGAATTGTCATGTTGCCAGAGTCACCCTTATTTCTTATGAGATATTTCTTCTCGCATTTGTACGCAAAAACTCTTTAGCGAATTGTGACTTCTCTGCTAAATTGGTTGGGATGGAGCCATCCCAGTCAAGCTGCACATTTTGATGTACGATTCACAAATATGCTGTTATAGTTGTGAAACTAGACATAGACATAAAAAGTGGACCGTGAGAAAAACGTAGTAAGGAGAAAGTTGTTTTGCACTCAGAGACACTGAATAATAAAAAAAACTTTATTTTTATGGCACTTGTCATACAAGAAATACAACTCAAATTGCTATACAGAAAAGGATATGCACAAATTGCTAAAAAATACAAAAAAAAACATAGAAGTAACATAACAAAGGAAGATAGAATAAATTTAAACTTGATAATAAGTGTAAAATTAGGATTTTCCGGAAAATGTTCCACAGCTGAAAACATGCAGATCTTTTGAATAGCCAACTTCATAAGTGGTTTTCACAGAACAACCATATTGTAACAATCGTATAGATGCACATGTCCATCGTAGATTCATCTACTTAACAGTAGATAAAGTAGTTAAAATGACCTCAATCTGTATAACCCTTAGCAGAAACGGTGCCCTACACATTAATGAGACAGTAATATTGATGAAAAACATACTAAAAAATGGCAAAACACTGAGAAGGGACCAATTTATTGCTCATGAGTACTTTTGCATTTGACTGATAATACTTTTATACATTAAGGTTTTTATACTTTTGGTGGAGTGTGGTATTATTACTTTTATTTAAGTAAAATATCTGACTACTTCATCCACCACAGCTGAGAAGTAGTAACATGCCAGACAAATGTCATGGGAATAGAAAGTACAATATTTCCCTTTAATGTGTAGTGAAATATAAGCATTAAATAGTTTGGGCCTATAATTGTATCAATAGGCCAAGTAGAGGTCAAGTAAGATAAATCCTAATTAAACCGCTCTGAAAAAACAGCTGTTTTTTTAACTTTACATTTATTTTTTCTTTATGTTAAGCTTGCAATTAAGTACCCCAAATGTGTATATTAATACTTTACTTGAGTAAATGTAGTTACTGTTAATATTGGACCTTTTTCTGGTCAAGAAAGTCTGATTTGCCCTTTTCCACCGTTCTACGTATGGTGCGTTCATGAGCGTCGTTATTCTGGTAATCCCTTGTTTCGCCAGCAGCAGCAGCATCGTCTCTTCATGGTGAAAGCAGAGATTCCCCTTCAGCAGCAGCAGCAGCATCCATTCGAGCATCAGTATTACATCGGTCGAATCATCACATCTTCCCACAAATGACCACTCCTCACTAGGATGCCGGCGCCGAGGGTCACCGGGGATTTGAGATCAGATGCTAGTTGAGAGCTCTTCGTTATTTTTTTTTCGAGCGCGATGGAAGGGAGCACAGCACTGATGGATGAAGGCAGTAGGAGACAAATGAAATTGTGATAATCAGTGGGTCCAGCTCGCTAACGGGTTAGCTAGTGTGCTAACGTCTGCTAGCCTTCAACTCGCAGTTGTTTTTTTCCCTCCCCTCCTCCTTCACTGACCGACGTGTTTTTCTTCTCCTTGAATAAACACGGATGCCTTTTTATACCGAATGTTACGACATGTTGGAGTCAACGAGGACATTTCTGCCAAGGATAACCGCATAATAGCTCCACAGCGTTAACGCTTGTTAGCTAGTCTTTTCTTTAATTTATTTTTCTCTCTGGTTCGCGGAGAACAAGATGCTGGCAGCAGAGGAGGAGGAGTGTGTCTAAGGGTGAACCTGAACTTGCATGGATACACACTCCATGAAGGTCATGATAGTGAGAGAATGATCATGCTGGAAAAACAGGTAAGAAATGAGCTGCGAGTCAATGGGTTCATATTTAAATGCACATCTGATACATTAGCATATCGGTGTAATAGTCGCTAACAGGGCCGATTTCGCTGCTTGTGTGTGATGAATCTGACGTGGTTATATTGAATAATGTGGAATAATGCTTTGATGATCAAAACCTTCTCAAATTCTCTCCCTTCTGCACGTATTTTTCTTCTTTATACTCTCTCTCTCTCTCTCTCTCTGTCTCTGTCCATCTTAAAACCAACCTAGCTCTTTCTTCTGTCTCTACCTGCTATTTGTTGACACTCTCACAAAAGTACCATGAAGGTGAATTTTCTTTTATTATATGGGTCGAATGACTGTTGTTCCGTAAACTTGTACTTTATTATTCGTTTTTTTATATTTTATTATTATTCTTTATTTTCCTTTCTTTACCATTTTTACCCTAATCTCACAGCTTTGATGGCATATATACAAATTATATATTAAAATGTGCTGCTTGATTTTGAATGGTATGCTGTCCCTTTTAGTAATGATTTGAAGATCTGTTTTTGCAAAAACAGATCTTCAAATCATTTTTTTGAAGAAAAAAATGCAAAAAAGTTCCAGAAGAAATGATGGGATGATTTTTCTATAAGCTCAATGCGTAACCATGGAAGTGTGACAATTTTAAATGTTGATATACAATGCAACTGCTATTATACTAATATTATATACTCTAAACTAATATTATATACTTCCAAACATAAAAAAAAACAATTTGAAAAAAATATCCAATAATTTATGAATTTGCTTTGCAAAAATGAACCTCCTGGAGATCGATGTTTTCAGACTCATTATCCTCAGTGTTATTCTCAGCTGCAGACTGGGGGCCCTTTGAGGAAATCCTACAGCCAGTGGAGCTCATAACCTCTTCTGTCCGAAAACTACGGGGGTTGAGGGGGGATACGGCGGGTTTCTTTCACTAGTTTATTCCTAAAGCAACATCAGCAAACATAAAGAAAAGCTTACACTTCAATAATGCATGATTGTTTCAGAGATATGAGCTTCGATCACGAAAGACGAGAAGCTGAGGAGATACTGGAGGGGATCTTATCAGAAGGTCACTTAGGAAATACTTCTATTAGTCACTCAGCAGAAAATTTGTCAACTTCTATTAATAGTTTAATATCAATTAATAGGTTATATGTTAAGTTTCTTGCAGTCCCGCTAGGAATGTAAAATGCAAGTCAAGGGACATGGGATCTCGGAATATCCTGTAGGTGTGAAAGTCTTTGTGTGTTAGTGTGTGTTTAAGCTCAGTGCACAGAACTATTGGACGTGGAACATGGATTGATGAACTGACATTTATTCAAATAAGATTTACAATTTTCAGCTGAATCTTTCAAATGTATTTTTTCTGCAACTAATACAGTATTAATTTAATATTTGGGGCCTGTCAAAGGAATCTATTGTTTTTGTAGAAATGGTTATTTTTCTACTTCTGAAACATTTGAGATCCATGACACTTAGCAACTCACAAATATCAGAAAAAAGATAACTGGTGAAAAGCAAGCAAGCTCTACAGTGATGTAAGTTGTCTTTGAGTACTAAAAATGATAATTAGAAGCTTTTATTTTGTCACATTCAATTATACAAGTAGTGCAACAAAGCAAAATTTGTTCTCTGCATTTGATGAATCCCATCTGCAAAGCCAATTGGGTTTCAGGCCTTGTTGAAGAACCCGGCGACATGTAGACTGCAAGAGCTGGGGTTTATGGGGGCTGATTGTTGGGTCAGAGGATAACCACTTTAACCACTTAATTACAGCCACCCGAACGAATAAAATTATGCGGATATGCATATGTCTACAGGAGATTCACCAGACTGTGTTATGTACACTGCTCCAAAAAATTAGGTGAACAATTAAATCGGAAACATAAGCTCTGAAGAAATGTTTAAAATCATTGATATACGTTATGTTACTGGTTAAGAACACTATGATGCAAGAACAGTCATTGTTAAAAAAAAAATGCCATCACAAGGTTAAGCAAAAACTACATAGATGGAAATGAACTTTTTCCGTATGTGGACCAACTTTTATCCTCTGAAAAGAGACTTGAACAATAATTCAGCGACACTACTTATTCCAGAATTGAAATTTTATATGCATGAGAAGAGTAGGGACTATATTAACTACAGCCAAATTGGAGTGGCTAATGTGTGTGATACTATTGAATTGAAGAAGGAAAGATACAACGAGGAGACTGAATTCAAATTCAAAAATGAGTCGGTAGTGAAATAAATCCAAATTGACAGTAAGAGTTTTATGAAAGGGAAATAATGGCGAAATTCTTCTCCCTATGCTCTGGAATTCATTAAAAGCAGTTATAAGAGGAATATTGCTAGCAATTGCCAAAACCCCCTACAAAATAAAACAGATAAACAGAGCTCCAGACATCAATATAAAAACTATAAATAAATGAGGCACCAGGTGTTGATGAATTGCATTCTGAATGGCACAAGATATTTGGAAAAGCCAGTCCTTTCTACTCTATGCTACATTTAATTAGAATATGGCTTAACATATATGGCTGCTGGATCCGTCTTGCCTTGTTTGGCCTACATACCGAAACACTGGCCCAAATAGTCAGACGAGATAGTTCAATAACAGGAATAGGAAAATAAACAACCAAAATCATTGAATGGATTCTCATTGAATGGATCATTGAATCATCTTACCCCTTAGATTCTAAGGGGTAAGATGATTCCCATCAAGTATCAGGGAATCTAGAAGGTCTTCTCTCGCCATCTTGGATGTAGCTGATAAAGATTGGATGTAATTCCTCATTTTTAACAGACAAGATTCTCAAGCAGAACTCAAAGTCCACAAAGGCTTGATATCTGAATAAATCCTTGATCATTGTTGAGCAGCTGTCACAGTTTCCTGACTTGAAACCTGTAGAAATTCACACGAGACATTAGAAGAGCCGTGCATCACGTTTGCAGATGGTCCTAGCAGCAAAATGGTCAAAGTACTGGAGATACTCGTAGTTAAGGTTCTTGACTAATGTTGAGGATGCAATAGTCAGTAAAAGTATCATTTTGTGTTATATTTGGGAAAAGACATTTTAAGTAAATAAACACTGATTTTTGAAATAGCTTTAACTGGATTGATGAGTGACATTAACTTAATATTTCAAGCGTAACAACCATTCAATTTTAAATTGCTCTCAATGACAATTTTTTTTCGTTCTCATTACAAATTGAAATAAAGTGTAGATAACTAACATTTCTTAATAACCTACCTAACATCAAGTATGTCATTTTGCAATAACAGATTATTGAGTTTATGTTAAACTTTACTGGTTTAAATTAAAAGAAAATGTACTGACTCAGCTATAATTTAAAAGTATTTTCAATTTTTAACTCAATATGACTTACAAGTGTGCTTACTTCATGATGTATCTTTGAAACTGAAAAATCAGCTTTCATTGAATATACCCTGGAGTTGCTCGGGCAGAAAACCGCTAACAGGGTGGAGCTTGGCTCATGGTGCAGAAAACACATGCCAAAGCATGTTGGGAAATGCCATCCACTGTCTTCCCAACAAGCTACAATACATATACCGTATATTACAACATACACCATAATGCATATTAAACAGTTATAGCAAAAAGTCTGTCATACTCTGACACACTCATACAGCGCAAACATGGCATTATCCAACTGAGAGGGTAACACATTTAAACTTCAAGTTAACAACAATTCTAAATCCAAAAGAGTTTTTTTTTTTTTTTTTTTTATGAAACAAGAACACTCTGTTCCCTGAAGGTATACCCCCAAATTGGCAGATTTTCTAGTGCAAATGGAAAGTCCTCAACTTTGTATGCTTTATGCAAACACCTATAAACATTTCATGCAGGCCCTGTTTAAATGACAACGTGTTTGCTGACAACTGGAGTCTTCGTGTTTTAACACAGCATTCATACAATAACATTTCTTCATTACCGTAAAGTAATTTGAGTCCAATGACAAAAACACATTGCAGTGGTTGAATACTGTGAACATAATTATAAAAATGGTACAAGTGACTCAGAAAGTTTGAGATCACTGAGCTTTATTAAAAATTTTGGGTGATTACAACCCATCATTTTTAATCAATATTTTACTGTTCGGTGTTGTAGTGTAGTAAATCATTCTGAGAAGACCTAAAACTGAAACTATATGCTGTCATCCTGGTCAGCAAGGATATATTCCTGAAAAGCCCACAGTCCGCTGTGTTGTACAAGCAATTCCCCTGATTGATCTCCTCAAATGAAATGTTACTTATTAATAAATTCAAACATTCCATAATTGACTCACACCAATCATTTCTGTGAAGTCAGCAATATGCGTTGAGGTAGGATTCCAGAATGACTCTATGATGATGATAAATACAGTTATTTTTTAGAATAATTTTTTTCTGACCTAGTAATAAAACAAGACAGATTTCCTTGTGTCAATTCTTTAGACACAATTGGACGTACAACCGGTAAGTTTTCCACAAAAAGCTTCCTCTAATGAGTAAAATCTGAACTATTATAGTGAAATAATACATGTAGAAGATAGATATCCTTGTGTAGATTCATATGAGCTAATTTGGACATAATTGGACATATGGTTTGGAAGTAGTGGTGGCGATGGTGCTGGTGTTGACAGCGATTAAAATTCCATAATCTCCCCAACTTTTTGTTGATATAATTATGAATTTGTGCTCCATCTTTATAGAAAGTTATCATCCTCTGTTTTGTGTTAAGTGTCACAGAACTAACAAGCTGCTTAGACATGTTATAGTTGAAATGTTCAAGCATTTCGTTTTTTCTTCGCACAAAACCATAAAAAACAGGATGAGTCAGCATTTTATTCTTCTTTTCTCTCCTCCACGTAAATCCTGTTTTCCTCTCGCTGGTATCAGTGACGTTAATCCTCTTATGAAACATTTATATGGCTTTTTTCCCCCACTATTGAATGGATTGTAGATAGTGCAGTAAGATTTTGGGCAGCTACCACAGCACTCCAGAAACCACTCTTTTCTTGAAGCTTGACCTCCCTCCAAGCATCTGACATCTTTGTCTGATGGATTGTGACAAGAATCAGACATTTTCCCTTCACATTTTAGTCCGGAGGGTTTTTCTTTTCCTTTTCCTTCCTTTCATAAGCATTAGTTATGTCTGTGTGTGTATGTTTACGTGTGTTTGTGGAGGAAGGGCCTGTTATTGAAATCCCCTGTCAGATGCATTTGGTATTATGGTGAAGTACGTGAACGCTGTGGCAAAATGCTGGAGCAGTGAAACCTTTTTGATCAGCATTTATCTGAAATCCACTGTCAGACTGCTATGCGTTTTCATTCCCGATCAGCTTTTAGTGTAGTCAGCAAAGGGCTCTTTAAAATTGTTGTTCAGACATCTGTTCTTTAAAGCTTGCTGCCCAACTTTGTAATTTCCAAGTAACTGGATCAGATTTGAGTGTTTGTGTGTGTGTGTGTGTGCGTGTGTGTGTAAGTGTGTGTAATCATTTGCAGGCCTGTTCATGTTGACTGAAGGCAAGTTTTATATCCAGAGTCTCTGCAGGCCAGGAACAATAAATCTATTTCCTGCACATTTTGTCTTTCTGTTGATTTTGTTTTTCAGTTATAGAGCTGTTTTTCACTTTCTGTACATTGCATAGCAACAGGTTGTCAGAGAGAGAGAGAGAGAGAGAGAGAGAGAGAAAGGAAGGATACAATCTCAATCCATTCTGCAATGATATAGTATTCTCATTATAATTACATGATAATGAAAACATCTCGGATATCTGTGATTTCTGAGTGCATGTTAGTTAAATCTGCGCGTAAGTGTTTGAGATCATCCAGATTAATGTTTGCAGACACAGACAGAGTTGTGTCAAGATGTTCAGTGCATAAAACAGAACTTGATAAAGATCTTTTTTATTTTCATTAATTATATCCCCGAAAAGTCAGGGATATTAAGGAATCGTGATTGGCTTGTCCACCGCAGATCTTTCATTTTGAAATTCTTCACCCACATAGACCGTAGTGAAAAGAAGAACTTGATTCATTCTGGCGAAGGCTCAGTTGCATATTTTTGACACCAGGGGGAGTTTTATCTCCAATAGATTTCTGGGCATAATTTCTCAACTGTTTGGGCCTATTTAGTCCAAACTTTTTGCTGATGAATCAACTCAGTCACTCTATAATGAGATCTATCTTGTATACATAATGTTTTACTTTGATAGGTCATATTTTTTACTTACTATGGTTTTTTCATTTCTATTTTTTTTTACGAAAACCACTGTTTTCTGGACATTACTCTGACTATTTCATGGATCATTTTCAAAATGAAATATTTCATACACATCAGTACCAGGAAGAATGGGATTCATTTTGAGAACAATCACCTGTACATTTCCAACATTGGGGGGCGCTGTATCTCCAATAGTTAACGGGCCATACTCCTCAGCCACTGGTTTTAGTGACTTTTTTGCCGATTTAGTCCAAATATGGTGCTGATGAATCGACTTAAGGAGATATATCATGTGTATATCATGTTTTACTCTAATAGTTCATATTTTAATTATTAGGCTGAGCTTTTTCTTACGAAAATAATGTGAACCCAAACTCCACATTTAATTTGAGGAATTCAATCAGGGGGATTGCTTGTACAACGCAGGGGATTGGGGACTTTTCACGCTTTTTCTGACACCTTTGCTGTCAGGTACGACAGCAAAGGCCCAGTTTAGGCACAGTGACAATACATCCAAAGTTGTATCTTCTCAACTTTATTGACTTATTTAAATATATGATAATTGAATTTCCGACACTAGGAGGAAAGTTCTCTACAAAATTTCTCTACGATTGGTCCAATTTAGTCAAATTTAGCGCATATGAATTGACTTTACAGGGTCAATCTTTTATTTTGTCGCTTTTTACTCTAATATTCATGATTTAAGCACTTGGGGGAGCTTTTTTTTTTTTTTATTCCAAAAAAAACTTGGAACTTAATTCTCAACATTGGCCCAATGTAGTCAAAATATAGTTTATATGAGTCAACTCGAGGCGGTATATCTTGTTTATATCATATATTACGCTAATAGTTCCTATTTTATACAGTAGGAGGAGCTCCTTTTTTTTCTCGTGGCGGTGGTCGGTGGTTTGGTCCCCGGCAACTGCGGTCCACATGTCGTAGTGTCCTTGAGCAAGATACTTAACCCCTAGTTGCTCCCGATAGCTTTTCCATTGGTGTGTGAATGATGGTTTGATTCTTTACCGCTCCTGATGAGCATGTTGCGCCTTGCAAACTAGTCAAAAAGTATTGACTTGATCTTTTTCATACGTTATATCTACATAGACCTCCGTGAAAGTAAGAACTGGATTGATTTAGGATAGGTTGGATATATATTTTCGTCACTGGAGGGGGGATTATCTCCAAACGTTTTCGGGCCATTTTTTCTCCACCTTTCTAACCGATGTGGTCAAAACTTGGTGCAAATGAAAGGACTCGAGGATATATATCTTGTAAATGTCGAGTTTAACCCTAATAGTTCATATTGAATCCTTAATATTTAAATAACTACTCAACTGTCACCTGTTCAAATGTGCTTTTAATTGCTACAAGGAGTTAAGATGCTAACCCGCTAGATCCGGCCCGTCCTTTCTTGGAGACCGATAGCCCCTATAGGATCATCTCGAAAACCGAAACCATTTAATTTTGTCTTTACCGTGTTTCAACATCACCAACTGTGGTTTGCCTAAATTAAACCCTTTATATTCAATTGGTCATATGTGTGTGTTTTTTACTGTGGCCTCTCTGATGCCCAACCCCCCTGTCACTCCTCTCCATCTTCATTCCCTCTTCTGCATTTCATTACCCGTTAAAATCGTACAGAGTTGTCCATGCCGCAGCTTGGCCAAAAGACGCCCGGCTCTCTTCTTTGCAGGATGTGGTGACATGCTGCAGACTTCCTTTTCCCCATCAAACAAGTGTGTGTTTCGAGACTCAAGTATATATTTCTACAGGACACCAGCGAGAAATAGATTTTTTTAAAGCCTCTGTGTTTCCAGCTTTCACTACTTTTATATCTTATAACTCAATCTCTGTGGTTGGAAGTTTTTACTTTCTCTATTTTTGCTCTGTTTTAATTTATTGTTACATCATGTTTGTTTTCAACAAAAGAAAGCTTTATGTTAAGTTTGATGAAAATTGCAAATATTTCCTGATTTTTATCAATTTTCTGTAACTCTTCAACCTGTTTAGCATTATGGGGTGACTGGAGTCTATCAAAGTCTACAACAAGTTGCCAGTTCATCACAGGATCAGAACATAGAGATAAGATAATGCATACATTAACATACATTAACATGCATTGCCAATTTAGACTCTCCAACTCACCCATATTGCTTATTTATGGTCTTTCGTTGGGTGGGTGTAAACTACACAGTACCTGTGCAAAAATGGGAAGACATTTGTGCTTAAGTAGAGGAACACCTCACGCAGAACGATTGTGCTAAAAGTCACTTGAAGTTTTACATATTTGTAGTTATAGGATAGAGTTTTTTGTACTTGTAATTGCACATTTATACTTCTACATAGAATTACAAGACATGCTGTAGTTGTAACAGAAAACGTGTAACAGAAAACGTTAGTTTGTTAATCGTGTTTTTTATTGGCAAATCATATCGTGTTTGTTTGTGAATCAAGCCGTATTTGTGAAAGCTGTTTTCTATCTCTGAAACATAAGGCAATTCTATGTGAATCGTGAACATTCGTAAAACTTTTATGCCAGGAACTAACTCTGTGTAAACTCAAACCAGTAGGCCTGTGCAATTGATTTTAAAAAGATTGCGAACTCGACACACATTCAGACATATATGCGATCTTGCCTCTGAAGTATATTCTGCAGCATTTTAATTCTTAACATAAGCTGCAGCAAAATTAAGAGGGCGGGCTTACGGGTATTGTGTATCTGTTGTTACGTTCCTAATCACAGCTGCTTGCTGGAGAACCTCTGGCCTGTGAGAACTGTATTTTGTTGTAACTTGGAGTCACTGATTGGTAGGGTTGTTTATTTATCCTGGTTAAGGTCACTTGACGTCCAAGTTTTTCTTCCTACCACTTTATTTCTCCGTTGTTTCACTAAAGCTACTCATCTCTCTCTCTCTAGTAGCTGCATGGAGGAGATTCGCAGTAGAGCTGCCAGTAGTTAACCCTATTGTCCACAGACATTCCCTATTGGTTATACATTGCCAGCACATGGCACTTTGTAATTTTTTCATGTCCATAATAACCTGCAATATGATGTTAAGTGAATGGTGAAATCGTGGAGGGAATCGTGATCTCAATTCTGAGCAAGAGAATTGGTGATTCTGGCTAAAATTTCTCATTTTAGCCAGAATCACCAAGCCAAATCTCTAGGTGGATTTGAACCCAGAAACTTCTTATTGTCAGCAAGCGTAACACACAACGGTATTGTGCCGCCCCCGTGTCTGCATTTCCCGTTCCTGCGTTCCATTCCTTTTTCTGCTTCACAATAACATATTTTTAAAAAGAAACAATTATGTAGTCGGGCTTTTCTTGTCTGACTGGTCACTCAAAGCACTTTACGGAACCACCAACATTTACTAATTCACAAATTCATACAGGCATACCTGCATGGTAGCCTGTGCCGCCAAAAGATCAAAACCGTAATTCATGCTAAAAGCGATAAAATCCTTAAGTAATAAAGTTTAATCCTAATTTTTATTGCTGATCAGAACTAGTTAGGAACTAATATGGTCTATTTTTTAATCTTTATAGCGGGTCTAGTCGGGTTACTGTCTATTTTTCGTCTGTTATTTTGATTTTTTTTTTTGTGCAATATTTAATTCAGGCTCACTTATCGAGGTATCATGCAATCCTATAATATGGGTCTGTGACATATTTTATATGTGCAGTGATGTGGTCAAACTATGATATAAGAGACACTGTAATATAGTGTTTAATTGGTGTCTGTAACTTGTCAAGGTCATATCTTTTAGCCTGTTACCCTGTATGTATGTTAAAATGAGTCATATATGAATATAACTGACTATGAGTTACCTTAGACAACCTGTGTACCTACCAAATCAGAGCTTTTATAAATGGAAAAATTAAAACAATTAAATTACACAATTGTATTAATTTGTTAAATGTCTGATATGTAGAACAGACCTTAATCATTTAAACATTAGACAGTTTGTCTGTTGCTAAGGGACAGAAACTGCGAAGTAGACCCTACAATCAAATGCAGCACTGAGCGATAGCTCCACAAGCTCGGAGTTCATCAGAGGACAAGCCCAAGCTGAATATATGAAATTTGAAGCTACAGCACATCATCCATTAAAGACACATCTCCAAGCAGATAGCTGTCTTGTAAAGTCTTCTAAAAGTGTAAGTGGATATGGTGAGTCCTGCCACACCGCCAGAGAAACCCATAAATTAAACTAATGCTTCAAACTGGCCTCAGGTGGTCTTTGAGGCCTAGCTGTGGAGCATGAATGTATGAGTATGAATTCAATGAGGGCGGTAAGAGAAGATCCTGGCTTCGATCTTCTAGTGCTACTGAACTCATATTGATTTGTAATAGTTTATTATTTGTTTTCATTTTTTTCATTTCATTTCACTTCATTTTTGAATCAAAATTTGTACACAAACAATTCAAATATAACGTTTAAGTAATTTATCTTTTTCTTTTGAATATAAAATTAACTGGACTTCTGTTTAGATTTGAAAACGTTTCGGCTCTCATTCGAAAGGCTTCTTCAGGAGTCTGATGAAGGGTCAGGGATTTTTATACCTCCAGTTAGTGTTCGTACATAGAGAGTCGTTTGCAGTTGGCTGTGCATAACTGTTGTTGATGGGTGTGAGTTGTCAGGAGTCGTTAGGGTGTTCCCAAAGGCTTGGGCAAAAAAATACAGGGGAAATTAAAAAATGAAGAATTTTGTTATGTGATCATGAATAATTGTATTTGTGAATGTACATAGATTTTATATATAACAGCTATAAGTGCACTGCGCCGCGAGGCCTAGTTTGATGAAATCGGCAATTAGCTGAGCAGCCTGACTCAGCCAGTTTCGTGCAGGTTACACAAATGTGGCGTACATGAACGCCAAGCGTGATCTACCACGGCTCAATCCATCACATAAGTAAACCAGAAAAACACAGAGCTAACTATTTATAATACCAGTACGGACAAAACAAGCTTTCCCAAAACATTAGACACAACAAACTTAATCACACATAGTATTTATCTATGCTGTCATTTATGGTTTTAAAACGTAAGGACAATAGAAGCTGCGGTGGAACAGCCCCAAAACCGTTCGGCAAAACAAATTTAATTAGACAATTTAAAATGAATCACCTCGAGGAAAATACCATGTCTCAAGAAGCGGCTAAAGCTAACAACAGCACAGAGCCAGCCACTAGCCCTGAGGTCCCTGAACAAAGCCAACATATAACATATAATGGATTGAAAAGGCT
This sequence comes from Lophius piscatorius, assembly GCA_009660295.1. NCBI lineage: Eukaryota > Metazoa > Chordata > Actinopteri > Lophiiformes > Lophiidae > Lophius > Lophius piscatorius. The sequence goes on from VRLP01001452.1 coordinate 83,399, forward strand.
TAGAAAGTTTTATGTTCACTTCGAATTCATACAGTTGGTTTTAGAAACTTACGGCTGGGAGGTCAGAGGGTATATTCATTTCAACAGGTCAGAGTAAATACATAATACCGAACAGCCTCACTCCCATTTCAAAAATAAGAGCATTTGAAATACATTGCTCATAATTTTATGATTTTAAAACACTGGAATCGGCCAATATTGGTTTATGCCGGTCGGACTTTATAAAAATTGGTGATCGGCCAAGAAAATGCATTCATTGCACCTCTAATAATAAATTTACTTTGACCTTTTAAGATTTCGTTGGTTTTCCACAAAAGCAGCTTTGCTGCTGAGCCAAAGCAACCAACAGCTGTGGTGACAAGACCACAAGTTAAAATCTGGGTAATGGAAATGAAGAATTGAATGTACTGACAGTAAGAAGAAATATGGATGTAATTTTCTCACTGTCACCTATGTTTTTGTTGATCTCATCCTCCTGATACCTGTTGCTGTGATAGCTAAAGTGTAGCAACACTTCATCATTGTATTGAAGCTGCATTTAACAACACGAGATTACGCTGAACTTTGAGACCAGTATCTTGTGCCGCTGATGAACTGACCTTTTTGCATACCTGCACCACCCGTCCTGTTTTTGTCTTTGGTCACAGGAAGTGGACTAGCAGGTTACAATCTGGCTTCCTGTCCTGGCTCTGTATCTGTAGAGGAGGACGAGAGAAGTGGAGTGGGGAGGGGGTTGGTCTTACAGAGCTGGCTTTGCCTCACTGTTTCCATGACAACGAATCTCCTACAGTATTCAGCCTTGGGACAGCTTCTGCATCTGAAAGCAGTTCTCAGTCATTGTTGCTCCTTTCCTGCAGCTCTTCTTCCTGTTCTTCTTCTTCTGTCTCAGTGTCTTTAAAAGCAGCAGCACTTCATTTTCATTCTGTTTTGCTTTTAAAGCTCAATGTTGAACACCCTATGCATAAGAATCAGACCTTTTTTTGTTCCCTGTTTATATTCCCCGTAATGCAAGCTTTGACTCGTTGCCAGCACACACTTAAAATATTTCGAGTTACTGTCCTTCAAAGATGCAAATATTAGGCAATTGAAATCTGCAAAGCCTTAAAATGACGACAGAGCAAGGACAATACTCGTTTCCGCATATTGGATAATCACCATGTTTCTGTTAGGCAATGAAAGTCTCAAAACACACTATTAATAGTCATACAGAGTGGTTGTTGACAGTTTAGTGTCGATATGTGTCGATAGCGGCTTTAGAAAACAAGAAGCGAGGAGACATTTTTTCTTCAGTCCAAGTAAACTCACTTCCTTTCCGTCTACCTTTTGGTCCTTTGAAGTAAGAGCCAGGTGACCTACATACAACGAGGTTGGTTGTAATTATCTTTTGAGTTTGCAGGTCACTGCTTGAGCCTTCAGGTTCAGACTGCATAGATGATGAAGAAAATATTAAAATGCTGACATGCAGTTCAGTCAAAACATTTTAAGTCCTGCTGCTGTCGTTAACTCCCACTCACACACAGAAAAAAATTATAAGTAACTATAGTCTGTTTACTGCAAAGGTAAATTAAGATTCTGCTGAAATGCAGCCTAAGACCTGTGTATGGTGTGTTGTATTTAGTTAAATAAAATAGAGTTTGTAAATGAAACATCAACCTCAGAATATATGTGCTTTATAAATAGGTCTACTCATGTGACTGAAAAACAAGCAGCTCTATCTATTCATACTCTTGCTACATGGAGGGCTTTAATTTAGGTTTGTAAAAAGTTAAAAAAAAAGCTGAATACAATGATTACCACTAAACTAAACTAAATTCACTTTAATAAAGGGCAAAGAGAATATTTTGAATGTTAAATGTTTTCTAATAAATATTTTCAAATTCTGAAATGATGCCTGCAGAGTGTTTCTAAAAAGTCAGGACAGGAGCATGTTTACTTTTGTGTTACACACTCGTCACGACACGTAGGTGTTTGGGAAGGGAGGACACTAATTGTTGAAGTCTTCAATGTGGGATTCTGTCCCTCTCTTGCTTAATATATTCAATATAACAACTCCAGTTACTTAACAGTTCGTAGTGTCTATTATCATATTTGGCATTTCATAATCTGCCACACATTTGTCAACACATCAAAATGTGTCACAGGCCAAGACTACAGGGAGACGTATCTAGTACACAGACTCTTATTCAAAAGCCACTCTGATGTAGAGTCTGCTGAATGTGTCTTCATTGTCCTGCTGGAATAACCAGAGACATCCCTGAAAAGACGTCATCTGTATGGCAGCATTTGTCTGTGTATCTGTCTTTCTATCAATCTGAAGTAATATTGAAGTCTGTAACCATAGATGTATAAAAGCAAAAAAAGAACAACATCAATTTATGACAAGCAAACCAGATGAACAATGCAAAGATTATTTACACAATATTACAATGTGTATTATTAAAATTATATCAGTATATTATGTGTTAATAGTACATATTTTGTCAGTTATGTCACTACCTTAATATTAGCAAAGGAAAGTAGTCTATAGCTGAATATAAAGACATAGGTCAATTTACTTTAATTAGGCAATATTTGGAAATTGCAACAAAAAAAATTCTTAGGGGGCATCCGGATTTGAACCGGGGACCTCTTGATCTGCAGTCAAATGCTCTACCACTGAGCTATACCCCCTGCCTGCAGTGTCATGGTTGGCCAATGACTAGATTTGGCATTGTCACCTTTCAGAGCAAAAAGCTATCACACAACCGTTCCCACTGTTTGATTGGCAGCTCACTGCTGAGTTGCATAGCAGAGATATCACCGCATCAGCTAAATTACATTAACACCATTACCGATATTACAATGCTTTTTCAGCATCACAACAGATGTTTTTCCAGAATTCCAGCAGTTACACACAAGAAGAAAAAAAGTCAGATGAGGACTAAAATGTCTGGTTCCACATTTACCAGCAACATTTATGAGCAGGGAGCCTGATTTCATATATTCAGTCTCAGAAGGAGTCACCCTGCTTCATCTTTGATAGCGTCACACAGACTGTCTGGCACTACAGGAGCAAAACAGAGCCAGTCCCTCTCTCTCTTAATTAAATTGCTGCAGTATAATGAAGTAGAAGAGGGTCAGATGGAAACTCGGAACCCCTCCGTGTTTGTACCTGCTGCATTTCATTTGAAATTTTTTTTTTTCAAGCAGGTGCATATGGTTCTGAGGTAAGCCTGAATCTTGCAATGAAAACGAAAAGCAAACACTGTGGTCATGGCTCAACAGCTGAGTGTTGTTAACGTGTTGGGCAATACCTTCAGAAGACGGAAAGACAAGGGAGCAGCTGCTGACTGTTTAGACGTTCCCTGTTGAAGGAAGAAAGTAGGAGGAGGACGAAAGCCGAGAAGAGGAAAAGGGAGGGAGGGAAACCAGGGGAGTGCAGGGTTGTTGGCGGCTGGGAAGAAGAGGAGGAAAGAGGTGGAGGTGGAGGAGTTCCTTTTTTTTTCTCTGAGACGGATTCCTCGCAGTCTTCGGCCAGAGTGAGTGGGCAGTCAGCTTGTGGAGTCCCTTCTTGACTGTTTTTTTTCTTGTTTTATTTATTTTATTTTTATTTTTTGGTCTATGTCTGTTTTGCAAGCGGCTGAGCCGAGGCTCAGCAGTGTGTTCAGTCTGCAGCATGGAAACCAAGTCTCTGTTCAACCTGCACAGAGCCCTCGCTCAGCCAGTCAAGATGTGCATGTTCGATTTCCCCGTCACCATCCTGGAAGACATGGTGAGCTCCAAAACCACCGATAGCTGACTGCGTTTGTGTTTGCCTGTGTGTGTGTGGGTGTGTCTGTAGGCTTAAGTTAAATTGCAATTGCATATGTATGTTCAAATGTGAACGTTTGCCCCTTTCTGTGAATGAATGTCCTTGTATTTATAACTGCTTTTTTTGTACATACTGCAGAAGTGTTTCTGTGTTTGGATGGATCAGTGCTGTACCGTCTTTCAAGCCTAAGAAAAAAAACCTTCCATTTTTTATTATTTTGAAATTTAAATTTTATATGATATAATCAAAACCGACAGCACCTTAATATCCAGATCAGGGCTGGGTGATTTTGGGTGAATCAATTTATTATAAATTTTTATATTGTTTGTGCTTAGAATTGAGATCACAGTATATTTGCCAATGTCATTGCACTAAACCATCTGATAGAAGTATGACAATACAGCAAAAACATACTATTACTACATACTAAAAGGCTATTGATATGAATAAATATTTTGGCTTTATTGAGTGTGTTTTTCAGGTGCCACTCTGTGAACTTGAGCTTTTCATAGTTTCTGGGTGTAACTGTGCATGTTATTCTGTACATTAGAGTGCTGGATATGTACATTTTTGTACTTTTACAAATGTATATTAATTCTGTACTGAGACAGTAGTTTGTTTACATGTTTTTTATTGTTTGTGGAGTTTATAATGTAAACTATATCAGAGCTGCAGACTTTGTATACACTTTTCTGCTGACTGGTCGATCCAGAGTAGGGATAGTATCTAGATTTTGTGTCGTGGTGTATTTTGTACATAGGGCAACTAGGCAGCCAATTAGATCTTGTAAACGAAAGTCAAATGGCACACTGATAAGGTTTAATGTCAGTTCTAGAAAATTGTCACCCCAGCAGGTTATAGGTTTTCGCCCTGACTGTAATCCTAGCTAAGTATAATTCATCGTTTGACGTCCTTCTCTCGCTACTGTTGATAAAGCAACCTCTCACCTCGAGTCCACTCTCTGATAATTACGTGTGCCAAGTTATGAGATTTCAAATTCTGGGACCCCATTACATTATGTGATGCGTGTGTTTAAAGCAAGGCAAACTTTACCAATAGCGAGGACAAAAAAAACCCAACATTTTTTTTGTATTTTCTAAATTTGCCAGTTATTGAGAAGAAAAGCGATAAGTTGTGTATTTCTTTGTGCGTGTGTGTCCGAGTGGTGCTACAGTCAACTCTGCATGCAGATGAGGCTGTGCGCCTTTGATATTGGACATGTTTGGTCACGTCTATAATAGTCCCACGGCACCTCACGAATGTGTTCGCGTGTTGGCTAGGGAATAAATGAGAACACTGAGAACAGCAGAGAGATCTGGTGCTGCTGTTGTGGGTGATTGATTCTGTACGGAATGCCAAAAAATATCTTCCACAGAAATAGTGTTAAGAACATAGCTCTGTTCGACAGTTCAATACACAAATGAACTCACCTCCTGTCTTCAGTTATGAGTTTGAATATGCTGCAGAGGCAAGGAAATCGTAATACAAAAGACAAAATAATTTCCTTAAGTTCATATTCTGCGTATGAATTTCTGATCTGCTTGTTTTTCATGACCCTGAGCAGTTTTTACTAACACCTATAGTGCACCTGAGCTTTTGCTGTTGTATGAAATGTGTTCAAGCAATGATACTTAATGAGACGTGATACCCTGCTCTTGTGTCAGATGTGTTCTGTTGCGTCTCTCGCTCTCTCTCACGGTGCACTCAGTGACTGTAACACCTGCTTGGGTTTCCTCTTCAAAGTCAAATGAAATCTGTCATTCGCCCTGCCCTCAGTCTGTTGTGACATGATCAGGCTAGGAGATATCTTAAGTTAAGTCCAGCCATGCTTTCATTATCAGTTATTTGATATTAAAAGAAAACTACCAGCCAGTAAAAACACAAGTGTAGAGTGATCTACGGCTGTCGTGGTGCTTTCTCAAGTCTGAGAAAATACAGTCCTGATTCCAATAAAGTTGGTTTGCAATGTCAAATTTTTTTGTGAAATATAGGTGCAGTCATTGGCAAACAAACTGCAAAACTGACAGCAGTTTTGAGAAGTGTTCCTGATCCCATGTCATAATTTCCTTGTTTTTAGGAAGTGTTGAACCATGCCCTTTCCTGAAGGGAGCCTTTCAAGGTTGATGGGCCCCTTTTCATAGCCACACTTTAAAACTGGACACAGATGTCCAATGTTGCCAGGTAGGGGAAGTAGAAGTATTGTATCAGAGGCTTAATATTATTGTATTTTAAGGAAAATGGTCATATTTGCATTCTATAATATATATAATATAATAATAATAATAATGTATAATAATAATAATCTATAGACATATATAATAATAATGTCTTGGATCAGTACATTCTTCTTCTATAATACATTATGTATATGGTTTAAATTTTAAGATCTAATATAACATAAAAGTGGGAGAAAAGCACAGCTAGAGTAACAGTCCCTCTCCTTTTGCGGACTTGCCGCCTTGTTTCGCACTCATTTAAATGTGATGCAGTTTTTGTGACATTGTCTCATTGACTAGTTGAATGACTGAAAATACGTCACTTAAGTAGATGCGTAAACACAGATGCAGGGTTCGTATCCTGATTGTGTAGTCAAATAATTTAAATGAGATAGCTTAGCCATGAATACAGTATAGGTTTTGTGTGTATAGGATTTTATCCTATATCATATACAGACGGTGAAATTATTGTACAAATATGATAATTATCATATGTATTGCAACGCTAAAAGCAACCTCCATTGAATAACCTAAGTCAGTATTTTTATTATGCACCCACCAATGGGGGTATACAGGGTTTCCCTTGTCTGACTCTCAGTCCAGTTTGATGGGTTCAATTGTTAGGAAGTAGCATAACATTGTCCTGGTCATAGTATGCCAGTAATTTCTAAATATTTAATGTTTATATGAGTAATTTCTTATTATTGGAATTATTATTAGTATTAGTAGTCAGTTAATGGGGGCAAATGTTAGAGGTGGCTCAAGAGGTAGAGCAGTCGTCGACTTATCAGAGGATCGCTGGTTCAATCCTTGGCCCTTCCGGTCTACATGTCAAATTTTTCTTGAGCAAGTAACTAAACCCCAAATTTCCTAACAATGGCTGTTCCATTGGGGTTTTATAGCCTTTGCCACTTCTGTGTGAATGGTTGAATACTGGACTGTGTTGTGATGCACAATGATTGGTCAAGAAAGATGCTAGAAGTACAATCCATTTGCCATTTATTGGAAGGTTGGAGGGTTAATCAGCCGCCACTGCAAAGATACTCCTAAATATTACACCCTGCATCTTTAACATTTTAACTTCCTCTACTGAACAATAGAAAATTAGATTATTGGAGTATTTTGTGTCACATTATATGCATCCATCTTCTTACATTAATCCTAATGGGCAGCAAATTAAAAAAGAGCCATCACAATATATGTTTACTCTTGACTGAGGTGAAAAAGTTGATCTTTTACTTAAAAAAAAACTGAAAATTTTTCAATGCAAACAAACTTCGTGACATAGCACCTCTTTAAACACTAAAACTGCCCGCTCACTAAACATCAGATCCATGTTGAGAGATGAACAGACATCGGTTTTACAAAATTGCTTCAATTTGCTTCAGGTTTGACTGAAAATAGTCATTAAAGGAGACAACAGCATTATTTTGTTGGTTGTGCTCAGGCAGATGCTGCTCTCGGTAAAGGAAAGATCGTGGCTTTTTTGGTTTAAAATACTGAAAAAAACCCACATCTGCCAAGTGATAAAACTGTCAAACCAACAGTCACCCTTTAAGGAAATACTGGATGTCTGCACACTTGTTGATAATGTTCGATGTGAATGCTCATGGTTAATGCTGTTTTGAAGTTTTTTATTCAAGACAGTTTCCAAGAAATATTGAACATTAAAGTGTAAAGTTTTTTATTGGATAAACCAATCAAATACCAACAATTAAATCTGGATTACTGGATCCATCATATCAATAAATGAATTTCTTATTTGATGCTAAATCACGCTCTTGTCCAGTTTTTATGTTTGTTTTGGTTAATAGTACCCAGTAGTATGCAGATTTCCTTCTCATGCAATCAACGCACTGCCCCACAACTCCAGCTCCCGCTTAGTTCCTTTAAGCCCACACCAAATATCTCAGCCTTGTTGTTGAAAAGAAAGAAGACTCTGTAAAAGACAGATGGTTATAACAGGAAACAAAGTCCAAAGGAGTCTTTTTGTAAAATAATCCATAACGGTCATTCCAGCATTTTCTGTTGTATATCTAGATTGGGGTCGTTCGGGGTCAAATCGCTACTTCAAAGAAGAAAAATCACATCAAACAAGTATAACATTCAAATGAATCAAATAAAACGGTGTCACTTGGTTATAAAATAGATTCCTAACAATTCTTTGGATTTGGGCAGGACAATTCTGGCTCAAATAAGAATAACAATTTTTTTGCTTAGAAATGAGATCATGATTCTCGGCAAGATTTTTTTTCAAAGTACAACAAAACAAACAAAACATATGACGGTGCATAACATAATAAAAATATGAACATGCTAAAGAACCAGCACATCATTAGTATCAGTGTCATTCGATTTGTCTTAATGTCTTCTTAAACAGAGTGTGCCTTAACTTTGCACATGGTTTACTAAACTAACTTTGCACAAAGATACAAAATCTGTTGTCACATATTTCCCATCCCATGAACACAAATTAGTAAACTGAGTACACAGATTTGTATTACATGAATGAATTCCCTAATTACAAATGTATCTAGAATTTCAGCAACATTAGGTGGGTTTACATGGGACACGTTTCTCCTATCCCAATTAAACCTTTCCGAATTGCAATGTAGTTTGCCTGGTTGCATGACCTGTGACCTTTTCCGACACGGTGTTTACACGTGTCGACTCATCTAATCGGAAACAGCTTTCTGACATGCACAGATGATCCAAACTCTAGTTCATAAGGTGGCGATAATGCTTCGATGAGCTGGGTGCTAACCATCAACAAGTGCCAAGAAGAAGAATACGACAGAGGTTATGCGCCGAAAAAAACGTTCGTCCGTGGAACAGTCCAGCTATGTTATACTCTTTCAAAGTTGCGATGAGTAAATGACTCTCCCTGATGTAGATCGGTACTGTTTGGAAGTCGCCATATGCAAAATCCGTTGCAACGCTGTGCATGCGCTGAACAAACTCAAACTGAGAGCTTTCCGATACACCGTTTACATGCAGCGACTGGCAATCGGAAATGCTTTCCGAAAGGACTTAGACCACCTCCTTGCAAAGGAATAAACTTTTGTTTTCGGTAAGAGACGTTTGTTTCGGAAAGGGGTGTTTACATGCAGCAATTTCTTTCTGATTAAACGTCTTTTCCGACTCTAATCGGAATTAGGCTATCCATGTAAACCCACCTACTGATATTTCCATGTACACCATTTATCAATAGACGGCACTGTCATGTTTTTAGTTAAACAGACTCCTGGTCAGAGACTGACTAGGCTGTAAAATCTGACAAGTTGAACTTAATTCTTCTTCTTTTGGCTGTTCATCTTTCGCATCCATGCATAGGCCGGTACCCTGCTAGCAAACAGTACCAGTGATGGTATTCGTTAACCTCAGCACCGACCGATCAGGTCTGGAATTAGTTTAGTGTATTTTTCTCATCGGAGGCCCTTCCTGACGCAACCCTCCCCATTTACCTGGCCTTGGGAATTGCACTTGAAGGAGACTGGATTGGTATTTACTTACTAAAAAGAAAAACCAATAGCCTTGAAATATTTAAGCAAATATAACTTAGTATTACGTTTTATTTACATTCCTTTACCTATTAAGTTTACTTAATATTAAGTAAATTTTCGTTTTTTTTTTTTAAAGTTGGTCCAATTTAAAAATGGCAAGGGAAATTAACTTGTTCCTCCTGATTGTTTGCAACTTAAATAAACCTAGTTGCTCGACTAAATAATAAAAATGTAACCTTAATTTACCACAGTCGGTCATACACGATACAACATAGTAGCATCATTTCTCCGCATTGATCCACCCCTGAGGAGCAGTGGGCAGCCAGGGGAGCATTTGGGGGTTCTGGGTCTCTTAGCCCAAGGGCACTACGACAAGAATTTGCTGCTGGGATCGAACCACTGACCAGCCAATCATCCAACTGGGAGATGGCCGTTCTACCCACTGAGCAATAATTGTCTTAATCGGTATGCAGAATTATTTTTTATTTTAGCAACATGACATGGACATATATATCTCAATATATATATCTCAATATATATATATTGTATATATATATATATATATATATATAAGACATGCTAGTAATTTACCCAGGAAAGACGTTTTTAGTTTCATTCTTTAATGTAAGGGTAAAAGTAAACTTTCCATAAAAGACAGACAGATTTCCCACTTTTCTACTTTCATGTTGACAGCCATTAAATTATTTCTATACCACCAACGCTATCATATTCAGAGATAGTGTGTCTAACAAATAAGAATTGTCAAAATATTAACAAATAGGAACAAATTATCCACAAAGACAATATTTGCAATCATCTGACTTATTCCCTAACTTGATATGCCCAAAGGACTGTCATGTTAATTACTCTCAATTACGATTTTATTTAACAGACTTCACAAGCTATTTTAAATCATGAGGATAGTGAGAAATAAGTGTCCAGTCTACTCAAGTAATTTGGCTTACAAGTTAGAGTGTATCACAAACCTCGGGCAGATAAAGGATCCATGAGTCTGGACTCGCATAGAAAACACTCAAACATTTACATAGAATAGAATAGAATAGAATAGAATAGAATTCCTTTGTCATCGCACACAAGTACAACAACATTGTGTAAGCGGTCCTCTTGATGGTGATTTCACATGACAGATTAAAGTGACATAACAGAATAAAATGACACAACAGATTAAAGTGACACGAGTATAAGGAGTAGGACTGGAATAAACTAGTAGTAAATAAAGAAGTATCAACTAATGAAAATAAATCAAAATCTGTATAAGGGGAATTCCGAAATATTTCGTGGCAGTGGCTGTGATATTGCACATAAGGATATTGTACGTTTAGGATAGCGGTGGCCATATATACATTAGTGCAAGGAATGATTAAATAAATAGATGAGGCGTCAAACATGTTTTTGTTCCTGCTCTATTGTTGCCTCCCTAGTGCCACACACACTGCACACAGTTTAGTAAACAGAGTACACATATTTATACATTGGCTTTTTTTCTCTCTCTCATTAAGCCATAGGGGGTTCATACTTTGTGATGACCTTCAAACTACGTGTTATTTTTTTATCCAAAAAAAGACGTAATCACCTCAGAATATTAACCCTTTTTTTCTATATTTGTTGGATTCACTTCTCTCACCTGCTGAAGTTGGGTTCTTTGCGTCTTTTTTATTTGTAGTTTTCTCTCACACAGGCACACAGCTCCGACAGGCACACAACAAATCTGCCGGTTTCTCTCCTTCTAACTGTTGCTCACTGTTGATCGATTACAATCTCGAAGCCAAGGTTCAAAATTAAAATGCTGCAGAATCATTGTAGCCTACTTCAGAAACCAGATTGCACAAATGTAGGAATTGAGATTTAATTCAGAATTGCTCAGCCCTACCGTGGTTCAATCAAGAAATTAATGTTTTTTTACAGGATACTTTTTCAAACAAACAGAGAGGTGGATTTCTTTCTTTCTCAACCAGGACTATGGTTGTCAGTTTGCTTCAGAGCAGAGCTGCTCTTTCATTGATCTCTCAGCTAGCTGTTGGCATGAGAGAGAATTTTATAAATTCCAGGACCTCACAGGAGCACGTGGATGGTTGAGCTGGCTGAAATGATGATATGGAATAAGTTCAGAGACTGACAGAAGCTGCTCGGCGTAGAACTGCTTCATTGCGGGTGAATTGGAAACCAGCCTCTGTATGTCACTTGGATTCTCCCACAAAATGAATTGACCAGTGGCGCAGAAATGGAGCATTTTTTCCCTAAATAATAATAATAATAATGAAGATAATAGTTATAGTAAGAAGAAACTGGCAAACTATACATGCCAACCTCACTAATCTTAATTAATCTCTTATATTAAACCATATTATGTAATTGTGTCTTGTGCAGATACCTGTCGTAACACAAGTGTCCACATTTATCTGGACTTTAGCCTGGAACCATGACCGGCTTTGTACTTCTAGTGGCTTGATGTGGAGAAAAATATGAAATCACAATCCCTGATAGGGCAGAGCCATTCAGATCAAAATGAGAATCGTGATTTTTTTTTGTGCCTAGAATCGAGATCACGATGTCCAAAATGTTTTTTTTCTCATTTTTATTAAGTCTCATTTAACTTCCTGATAGGGGTTCAACAAAAAAAACAGAATAGATAATAGTGAAAAACACAACAAATATGAAATTAAGACGCATCCTGTGCTGTCCACGTGCAACCCAGATATACGCATGTGGGCGTGAAAGTTTTAACTCCCGGCAGCTCGACCGTGCATCTACTTTACGCGGACTAGCTGTAGCAGGAGAGAGAGGGAGATGTGTAACTTTTGTGAAATAACGGAGCAATAAAGTGATAGAAAGAGAAAAGATAGAAGTTGAGTGACCTGAAGAAGTAGTTTAGAAACTACACCTCCTGTTTCTTCCTTTGGTACGCAAGTTAGATCCCAAACTGCGCTCCAAGTTTAGTAAACGGAGTGCGTGTATTTAAGTATGCTTTTTCCACTAAGGGGAGGACTTTATGGTGAGGTTTATGGTGAATGTTTTCATCTGCTCTGCTGCTACTATGACAAACTGCACATGGTTTTGACTTTCATAGTCTTCTCTAAATCCAAAAACTTCCATACCTCAGAATTGAACTTTTATTCAGCAGAAGCTCAGTGAGGTTGGTGGGATTCATCAAGTTTTTACATGCGTCATTGGGGTTTTCTTGATTCTTTCTCTATCATGTGTTTTTTTTCTCCCCCACGCAGGCAGACAGCTTTTCTCCTCCGGTCTCTCTGTCTCTTGCTCACCCTGAAGTTTTGTGTCTGCGCCTCAGCGTCACATGATCTAACACAGTCCTATCATTGGCCGACTGAGAAAAGTTCTTCTGCTGACTTTGCTGAGGAATCATTGTACTTCAGAAATGAGATTGCATATATATGTCTGAATCGAATTCTGAATCCTTTTACGATTAATCACCCGGCTCAAGAGCTTCCCTGGTCCACAAAACCAATACTCTAACCTTTGAGGTATGGAGCCTCATCCTCACCGTGGCATGTACCCAGCAAAAACAATACACTACTCTAGATTCACCAGGGGAGTGGAGGATATGGAAAAAACTGATGCATTTTTTCGACAATTTCTGCCGGGTTGGGTGGATATATCCAGATTTTTATGAATGAATGATTGATTGCGTTTTTCACATCTCAGTTTGTCATTATTCTGCCATAAGGTAGTAATCGTCAATCAGCAGTTAATTTCAATTCACCAGTGATTACATTTCTGACCATTTATTTACTGGTCAATTCCATTTTTAGTCAATCAGGGATAATAGTTTGGTTTTCATTGCCTTATATTTATCTCACATTTCCTGTTTGGCTGATAGAAAGTGTCACGGGTGTCATAGACACGGAAAGCCCTGTTTCTGGTAACCCATATTATTTTTTTCCCAGCAAAAGTTAATTTTTTCTAGTGTTCCTCTCATTTGTTGACACAGCTGGTAAAGTAAATATGAGTAGAGTGTCAGTTGTGGGTCGGCCAATCTGCGGCGAGGGGAGTGGGAGCTTTAGCGATTTGTTGTTAGGTTTTTGCTCCAGGCTCATTTGAGTTCTGGCGTTTCTGGTCGGTTTCTGAGCAAAGACGTGATGTGGTGCTGGAACCCATGGACCAATAGACTGCTGGTCAGGACAAGTGTCTGCTGGGAAGATTATAATAGGGCAGTGTGGAAAAAAGGGAGACAGGTTGGATTTATGAATATTTTCTTACATTTTCAGACAAATTACAAAATCTTTTATCACTTTCTTCCTAAATTTTAAATCTCTGTAACAGCTGCCTTAATGTGTGGATGTTATTGGGATAAATAAGACATTATTATGTGTATGTGTATTGGTGGACGTTTGTGGATAAAAATGTTTTTTTTGGGGGGTTTTTTGCGATTGTAAAATTCTCCATGGCTTGTTTTTAATTTTTTTGCACTCAACTTCCTGATAAAGGTTTAACAAAACAAACAAAATACATGATGATGTGAAATACACCTAAAATATGAAACTCTTGTAGAACCAGAACAACTGCTATCAATCAGTTTCGTCATATTGCACTTTGCAACCATTCCCCCCTCGTGTGACATGGCAAAAAACAATTCTTGCGTAAGTTCGGTTTACTAAACAAACTTCAGGCACAGATTCAGTAGACAGAGTGAACAGATTTGTACAACATTAATATACTCTTTGAATTACAAATTCTTCCGCAACTTCAGCAACACAGACATCTCCATGTATTTATCAATACACAGCTCTGCGCGCCATATAATAATCAATACACTATAATACTCTGTTGTGTTATTAATTATTCAGAGTCCTGGTCGGTCAGTGCCAGAGATTCTTCCTGCCTTAGTTAGATAAAAGATCAATGAGTCTGCGAGACAAGACTCACATATTTACGGTAACGGAGCCCCTAAAGCCCCCTGGTGTCACATAAACTTGTGTGCGTAGATTAGTAAACTGAGTACAGGCATTTTACAGACCCTAGGAGATTTCAGTGCTTTATGGTGACATTCAAGGTGATTGTATAAATTTGTGGTAATGTTTTGGATTGCTGTGACTATGGAAAATCAGTTCGTTCAATGGACGTGTTTGTGATTTTCATCATCTTTCTATGAATGGAAAATCGTCCTCAACTCAGAATGTGAACCTTTTTCCAATAGACACAGTGTGGTTGGATTCATCTCTTTCTCACCAGCGTCAGCGTTGGTTTTCTTCTTGACTCCTTGTTATTTGTAGTTTTCTCCCACACTGGCATACTTCTTTTCCCCTCAGAAATCCTACCATCTTGCTCTCTGTTGCTGTCGCATTCATGCTGCGTTCATATTTATTCTATCCGCACCGCCATTCTGCAAACGTCACCAGTGGACAAGTCGCGTCACTTGAGCAAGTGAAATGAGCCACAAACCGGTAATGACACATACAACATTTCCCTCCGCTATTTCGCTCTATTACAAACCATGAAGAACACACAACTGCTGCTTTGTATTTATGGTGAAGTCATAGATACATCAGAAAGCGAAACGCCTGCATGTTTCACAGTCCACAACTTTACCCGGGGGCGACTACGGCTCCGATAAGCTTGTCCTCTACTTCAGCGTCAACGTTCTGCCGACGTCCAGACATGTTATGTTCAGTTTTTGCTGGTCTGCATCACATGGTTTAAAACTGTGTATTCAATGGTTGAGGGAGAAATTAGGAGCCCATTTTTTTTTGCTTTAGTTCATGTCTTGAATATAATACGGTCAAATCATTGTACTTCAGAAAAGGGAGTGATAGTACTGTGTGTGCTTGCGACGGCGACCCACGGTGTACCACCTAACAGAAGTAGAGAGAGTGAAACCGAATCGTTCTCAACAATTCTATAGAAAGGAAGGAACACCTTAAATGGAACGATTTAAGGCTGCAGTTGGTGCCTTTCCTTGACAGCCCACCTCACCCAAAACACCTTCTTGTGCGCCTGCATGCACTCAATTTCCAAATAGTATTGGATTTATATTGTGTGCCCTGGGGTGCATGTAAACTCTAGTTTGACAAACTTTGGTTTAGTCAATTCAAGGTCATTGTTTCATCAGTGAATGACCTGACTATTGCATTTGAATGAAACAATAGATTCTCCTTTCCAATCTCCTTTCCAATTTCAGCCCATTCAATGTTATATTATAAAATTATAGTTTTCTGTCTTCATAGGAACGTGATGCAGCTCAGAGACTCGTTCTTATTATGTACTCTTGTTTCAGAGCTGTCAAACTGAGACAAAGGGAATAACTACTTCTTCAACTTCTTCTTTCGGCTGTTGCCTTTGGGGTCGCCACAGCCGATCATCTGTCCTCCTTCCGATAAATCCGCTATTCCACCTTTGCGCTCGTCCAACATCTTATGTTCGTACTTTCACCTCCTCCCTCCTGTTTTTCTTCATCTCTGGTTTTTAACCCGGGCCCCGACCGATCCAGTTTGGAAATCAATTTAGTGTACTAGCACAAGAAATACATAAGCTTATGACCCTTTTTTGGCTGGAATAGATAAAAGGAAGAGCAGGGCAAAAGAAAATTTTCTTTCTGAGAGACAAAATCATGCTAACTCACCAAGCTAGTTAATCTTAAAATAGAAAAACACCATAAGGTGATATTTCTTTCTTTAACTGATGGGTTGCCAACATCTCAGATCTGTGAACCTCCTGTATGTTCAGCCAGAGTTCATATCGGAAGAGATATCGTCAAAACAACTAGATAATAATTAACTTATTCATGTTAAATATAGAGGTTTAAAAAAATGTACCCTGTTTTCAGCTCAATTTAATAATTTAGTTTGAAGAATAACAGAAATGTTTTTAAAAGGTGATTATATGCTCACATAACTGAAAGTGACGTTTTAATATATTTTCCAGAAAGCAAATGGTTTAGAAATGTCTGTGTCTGTGTGTGTGTGTGCAACTGTTGAAAGTAACTCATTTTAGCTCGTTTTTGGTCTCAACCAACTTTTGAGAAAAAACATTTTGTTCCTGAGAAACTGATGCTGTTGCCATGTTGACCAGCTATCCATTAATTGTGTCTAACTGTTGTTTTTTGCACAGTACATTGTGTACAGTAGTTTTTTCTGTGCTGAGTCGATGAAAATAACTAGCTCCTGCTGAAAAAGGGAAAAGTGCGAGCTTTGGGGCTTCATACAGTTAACGTCCTGTTTATAACCTAAACAAGGAGCTAAAAGAAGCTCGACATCACAAAAGAGTTGCAGGGTTGTTTTTTGGTTGTCTTTGGTTTTCCAAATGCAATGGAAAATCTAATTCTATGAGATCTTAAGGTTTATAGTCTCTGGTTTTAGAACAGAGGATCTAACACGAACCCAGGGAATGAGAAGAAATACAGTTTGTTATTTTTCTGTGATCAGTCTGTCCACATTTTATTAGTTTGTTTTCCTGTTATGTAACTCTGCATTCAGTTCATGTCAGCCTTTCTCGTTAGCTTTTATCTGTTACAGATTCATTATTTGTGGAGCACTGGGGAACATTGTGCACCTGGCAGCAACCCAGTGTAACCACAGACCTCTACTGCTTCCCAGTGATCCTCCACTGGGGGTGTAGCTCCTCGCTAAATGGTATTCTGACCAGAGTCTTGTGTATGTGGCACTTTTCTATAACTTTCCGCATTATTTGGTGTTATTTGGACGCACTCTTCTCTCTGATGTCACTGCAGTGATTCAACTTAAACCACATCGGGATAGAAATCCTTTGCTGATTCTGGTTGATAATTTTAAACTTGGCTTCTCATGTACAATTACAACACTCTTATTGTGTTTGTGTGGTGTAGGATTTTTCTGACACTCCTCTGGGAACAGTGAAACATATGGGGGCTGTCCACCAGGGCACAGGAGCAGCACAACACCCTCTGTTATTGATTTCCAACAGATGGAAGCGGAGCTTTAGCTAAATCAAAGCAGTCTTAAAGTTAGCCATCCCCCATAGGTTTTGGAGATCTTAGGAGTTTAACCCATATGTGTTTCCCCGGAAAATGGATACCAGTACTGATGTTTACGCCCCCAACAAAGGGGGTTGTCCCTCGTCCGTCTAACATACACAACAGGGAATGCTTTATCATCATCTCCTCAAAATGTGCTGGACAGAATTCAGTGAAATATTTCACATGATTTGCAGGGACCCTAAAGCTGTGCATGTCACAATGGGATTCTTTCATTTTCTTTATTCTCTCTTACAAGTTTAGCAACGTTCGTACTTTCTTTCATGTGAGTTTGCCCCATATTCCCCTGTGGTAGAGGTTATGGATTATCCATTGCAACAATATGCTTTGCTAGTATTGGTGTTATCTGTTTGTGTGTGTGTGTGTGTGGGTGTGTGTGTGTGTGTATGTTTCTTTCGGTATGTGTGTGTGTGTGTGTATGTGTATGTGTGAGTGTGTTTCTTTCTGTGTGTGTGTGTATGTGTGTATGTGAGTGTGTGTGTGTATGTGTATGTGTGAGACAGTTTAGTTGGTGCTAATTGCACAATTGCACATCTGCACTTGGACTATTTTAATTCATATTTATTTACAGTATGCCTTTGGAGATCGGAGTCTTTCTCTTTTCTCTATATTTGCACTTTATTCCTACATTTTAAATGAGCATGCATATTCTCTATTCATATATGTATGTGTTCTGTATATATATATATATATATATATATATATATATTTATATATATATATACACACACAGACATACATGTCTATAATATGTCCTATTACTTTGTATTTCTTACGTTTTACTATTCATCATAGCTAAGGGCTAGCCTAAGCCAGCCTTAATTATAAGAAGGACTTAAAATGAAGCCCACTATTAAATTAACAGAGGGTGTCTAACTCCTGGACTGTGATTGGGAGATGGTTCCACAGAAGAAGCTCTGGTTCCCATTTTACTTTACAAGACTGGAGGGACTACAAGTGACTCTGCATCCTGGGAGCATAATGTTCTTGTGAGGTAATAGGATACGTAGAGCTCTCCAAGATATGTTAGTGCCTGGCCATTAAGGCCTTCTCACATGAGGATAATGATTTTGTTTTTGGTTCCTGACTTTAAAGAGAGCAATTGCAGGGTTGCTAATATAAGAGATACATTTTGACTTATACTAGTTCTGGTCAGAGCATGCGCAACAACATTTTAGATCTGCTGCAGAGAATTTGGACTTGTTTTCCATAAAAGATCTAATAACTTAAA
Organism: Lophius piscatorius; assembly: GCA_009660295.1. Lineage (NCBI taxonomy): Eukaryota > Metazoa > Chordata > Actinopteri > Lophiiformes > Lophiidae > Lophius > Lophius piscatorius. Next base: position 102,126 of record VRLP01001452.1, read on the forward strand.
AACATTTCCCTCTGCTTTCTGTTTCACTGGATAGTTTTAGTAGCCTGTGATCTCATTAAAGCTGTCCGACAGGCAGACAAAGCATTCTGCGGGAAATATTGGGCACTTTCTCCTTTAGCAGCTGCAGATTTGTAAGTTATGAAAAGCAGCAGTGAGTATGATGAGAAAAGCCAGAGAGGGCAACCATATTTGTGCTTTTACTCAGTCTCAGCTGGTACAGCAGATGTTTTTGTTAAATGTGCTTAATCACTTTCACACCTGTTCTCACTTTTGGTGCCAGATTGAAAAGCCAGTGTGGATCATATTTTGTTCTTTTTCAAAAATATTTTGGAAATAAATGACAGTTATTAAAGGCCACGGCTGATTATCTGTAAATACAGCTGCCAGTGTGTTGTGTTGATTTATTTTGTTGATATGAGTGCTTCTCATTTAAAACTGGCTAAATTAGATTGTGTATGTTATTTTAAAGGCATGGCCGTCATCTACAATGATGGATTATCATAGCGGTATGGAGACATTTAGAGATATTCCTTCCTGACACTGCCAGTAGGAGGCAGTGTTCGATATCAAATTGACAGGCTTAAATATGGATAGGTAGAGGCTGGGCTTGTATTGAATACATTCTTCCATTTAAAATACTGAATACAATTTGATCTTTCTAAATACAAACAACTGGAAAATTTGGCTTATTTGCACCTGTTTTCCCAAATATTAGGCCTTACTGACAAAAGCTTAGTTATAAGTGTAAAACAGCTAATATTTGTTTGTATATTGATTCGGCTGGACAATTTTTTCAGGTTTAATTATAATATTTGATTGATAAGATAATGATTGGTTTGTGACAAAAGAGTACTTTGTTTATTTAGGTGAATGTTGTAAATCCTCAGAATTTAACTTCAAAAGAGTCGTCTTTTGAAGTACTCACTCTTTAATTTGTACATTAAGTAATTCTAATTATACAGTGTTACATGTATTGGTGTAATACTCCATGTTTGATATTATTATTTGTTGAATACGTAAACTTTTTTTGGATTGTGTATGATCATCTGAAAATAAGATTCTTTTTTTGACGTTACATTAGAAATGGTCCCTCAGATTTCCAGAAGGAGCGGGTCCTCTTCCATGGAGGTCGCCATGTTGCACTGCCATATTTGAATAGTTGACTAAAATGGACAAACCGAACACTGCATTTAGACAGGACCTTTCGCGTTATTAGATTGAAGGATGCACACTACCAATGACTTTGCAAACAGAGAAAAAAAAAATCTCCTAATCCTATCTCAGACTAAATGCTAGTCTGAGATAGGATGCTACTCGCCTGAAGAGCAGCCGTTAACAGGAAATCGCTACCACAATGCAGAACCCATAATTATTGTTACCCCATATGTAAGACCTCTGACCCATAGTTTTGCAGAAGAAATAAAAATCAATCTTGTAACATTACCATAGTACATCACAGACAATATATACATGATGAATACTTAAATACAATGAATCTTAGTTGGTAGTGAATGCCCAACATGTGGTACTGTTTGGGATGTCTGTTGTTTTTCGGGCTTGCTTTCGGGGCGCTGAGCTGTGTCAGTGAAAAAAGCATTAGCCAATAGGGACGCAGCCCCGGATAAACTTGCAAATGTGAGAGGTTTGTGTCAGAACTACAAAAAAAAAATTTCAGGAAGTGGGTCCAGTGGAAACCCTGAATTTTTAAGCCTTGGACAGAAAGCGGGATAAGTTAAGCCCGTTGTCAGTTATCACGGTAACTGACTCTTTGAACCTAAACTCCTTGCTCGTAGGTTTACTTCAGTGAAGCCAGAGTTTTTTTCCGGACTCCTGCTTTTTCGGAGCCTGAAGCGTAGCCTGTCAGACCTGTCCGTGTCTAATTTGTCACGCTAATAGATTGACGTATGGAGAGGATCAAGAGACCCAGATTGAGTTGCTGATTATTCCATGATTTTTCTGAATGACATCCGTATAGCTCAAACATGTCTTTCACATCCAAGCAAAGTGTTGCTCCATTTTTTCTTCAACAGAAGCCTCTTTTAAAATATCGGGAAATATTTGATATCAAATCTGCTGAAAAAAAGAGCTAAAGACTGATATTATAAATGTTTAAAACCAAAGTCAGAAATAATCATGAATCTATCTGCGATCCATCAAGTTAATTCGGATCGGTGATCCCGGTTACTGCAGTGCCCGCTGAAGTCACGCAACCCTTTCCGGCTCATCCCCGGGGGGGATCCCAAAGAGTTCCAGATGAACTATAAAATTCTTCCAGCGAGTTCTGTGTCCACCTAATATTAACTCTGTATTTGTATTTATTTTTATATGCTTTCAGGTGCCCATAAATGACAACTAGAGTCCGTTGAATATCATTCCACCACCTTTTCACACACAATATTCAGAGAAAATCTAGTAAATCTAGTAGATTCATTACTCAGGCAGGAAGTGTCTCCCACGCTAATTTTCTCTCCCTCTCGGATGAATCCTCATTTCTCTTTTTTTTTTTAGATGAATATATTTTTGTGAGTGCATCAGAACTTCCTGCTCAAATTGCTAGAAGTATGGCGAGTATGGCGTCCTACTGGTTTCCATGGTGAATCCCAGTATCTAAGCTCCATTGATGATGACTTTTGATCGTCTTCATGGATGATTTTAATTCACAGTTAACTAACTCAGAATTGATTGAACCAACTCAGATCAGTGCTTCTGGAACTGAAAATCCAGAGTTTAATATCTCCTGGCAACGTAACTGCAAAGCTGAAAGTCAGGGCAAGAGTCTGATCTGAGAAAAGGAAGCAGAGGAAACTATAAATAAAATAATATGTCACCAGAAATTTAAAGATCAATAGTTTACACAACCTATTTATTAAAAAAATCATTTTTAAGTTAGAAGTTTGACTTTTGAGATTTGAGATGAAATTCTTTTTCCACCAGTAGGTTCTATTTTCTCTCAGATATTATCTTTTTTTTATCTTTATTTTAAAGACAAATGAATCTATAGCCATTAGTGGGTGAGTTTAACGTTACATTCAGAGAAACCTCGTACACTTTGCTAAGAGTCCACGTCCTTGTTATAAAGTAGGTTCTCTAAAAAAAAAAAGATTTTTGTTGGTCAGCTCCATGAAATATCTTATCTACAGTGTATATGCACTGACAAAAAATAGTTTGGAAAATGATATGACATTTATCCAATGAAATACGACATGATTTTGAACAATACCAGTACCCGGTTAAATTCTCGATCATGATTTTTCTGATAATCCTAAAGGCAGCATTGGTCTGGGGGTGGGGCTTAGAAAAGCCCCTGGCTGAGTCATAATGCTGCTGAGCAGTAGAGTCTGCAGCGATGAATAAACACAGCAGCAGCAGCATCATCACAGGCAGAAGGAGTGACTCTTTGATTTAAAAACTATCATCAAAACCGGAAAATGTCACTACCGTTGCTGTGACTGGCTCCTCGGGCATCCATGGTCTATTTCCCGGGGCTGCAAACCGAGGCGCACAGCGTCAAGCGGGGACAGCTGGTCGAGATGTTTGACTCATCGTGGAGGGTGCGGAATATTTGGGACGGTGTGAGGCTGGAAGTGGTTGAGGACCGCAGCCCAGTGGTCCTGCACAGTTTCACACACCTAGACCCAGACCTGCCGTTACTGGAGGTGAGTGGGGGGCCGTGGGAAGGGGCAATATCTGTGCTCGAAAACACGCAGGGATGAGAGTCGACGGAGGTCCGTTAGGCGAGGCTGTTTGCTGCGTTGTGATCAGGAAAACTTTCTGAGGGTCCAGGAGGAAGATTCTAGCTGTAACCTTAGTGATCAGACTTTAATCTAGGGCCAATATTCAGAAGTAGTCGACCAAACTAAATATATCAACAGAGTAATAGGTACAGTTAGTACGTTTACTCAAGAACTGTACATAAGTATAAATAAGAGGTACTTGTGCTTTACTAGGTTTATTTAATGTTATGCTCATGTAAACTTTTACTTCTGAGCTAATAATTCCTTCAATACCTCAGAAGGAATTATTGTAATTTATACTCCACTGTATCTGTCCTACAGATGCAACTTCTATTACCTTTTAAAAGTATAATTTTTCATATCCTATCTGTCCAGCGTAAATCATGTATCTGCTACCGTTTCGATTTTGAATGTTTGTGAAAACTAGCAGATTGAGTGTTTTCTTATGAGTTAAGTAAATTCTCTTTCTTTTCAAGGCAAATCAATAGATGTTATGAAAAGATGACGTTTTTACTTGGACCTCATGAGGCTGTGCTACTCAAAAATGCAGCATGTCACAGTAATTCTAATGTAAAAACATCCAATATAATAAGAAAACACAGAAATAGACAATTGTACTGCACAATGAGTACTTTTACTTTGATACTTTAAACACATTTTGCGTATAATAATGATCAGAACAATTCATCCATCACTGGACAGATATGATTTCATTGTCGTCTATTTTAGCCCTGGATCATTTTGCTGTCTTTCCCCCACCTTTTAAATAATGTGAACTAGAGAGACAAATAACTCAAAAACCATTGTACAGCTCCAAAACATGCAGTAAATCAGTAAAAAAAAAAAAAGAGAGAAGATAGGCTGATGTAATCTCACAGAAGACAGCTACAGTAATGTCATATTTTCAATCCTGAGTAGATAGAGGCTGATTAAACTGCCTATCAGTTCAAATTGTTGACTCGCATTTAATTATTATGGGACTGGAATTTAATATTAAAAATTAATTCTAGATCATTTAGATGAACACTTTTTAAATTCCGTACCAAAGGATGTCTACTGAATCCCTCCAACGTAGCTGTCACTAACTCAGTTGACCAACTTTAATTAAATATTGATAGTGAGAAAATATGGTATGAACATCATACCACAAATTGGTATTACCTGCTATTGCATGTTCTGGGATCCAGAGATAATAAATAGAAACGACAAAGACTGGTTATGCGTTTAATTTGGACTGTGACTCACTGCATGACATTGAGATGAAATTCAGTGCAGTTGAAATTGGGGGAATGAAAGGGCGAGTCCAACACATAGAAACAAGCAACCACTCACTTACAATCACACCCTGAGATAGTTTAGACCAGTTTACCTATAATGCATATTATTGATCTGTGGAAATGAACTATAATACCATTTGAGAACCTGCACAAACACGAAGTTAGCATGAAACCTCAACTCAACCTCAACTGCCACCGTCCAGCCAAAAATAATGAAAACAAAATAAATATTAAGATCTTAAAGTCCAAGGTGATATTTTCATGTTGCTTGTTTTACCCAAGTAATTGTCCAAAACCCAAATGGATTTAAAGTAATATAAAACAGAGGAAACTAATAAATAATCCGATTGAAACCTGGTTGTCCAGCCTCCAGCTTCTGTATGGTTATTTATCATCAACTTCTAGTATATTTTGCTTGAAGATAAACTCAAATGACTAATTGATTATCACAATAAGCCCTAACCAATATTCCCCCGAATATCCGATCAGTTATTCATTTCACTTTTAGCCTTAGTGTATGTTAAAACCTAGCATATTAACATGCCCACAATCTCCCTGCCTGCTGATGTTAACCATATTTACCAGGCTCGCCATCTTAGCATGTTAGCATGCACACATTTTCTGATTAAAACAACACACTAAATGTAATTGTGATTTCTGTGGTTATGCAATTACTTGGTCACAAAACAAACAATCTGACAACATTAAAAGAAGAGTTACTGGATCATCAATGTAATTGCAATCCATCACCAGGCAGCCATGTTGGGGGTTAAAGAAGTGTTCATGACATTCCGTCAAATTGCTACGGTGACATTTCAGGTAAAAGCAGAATTAGCCTAATGTTGGTTACAGGAAAAGTCATGCGTGATACCACAGAGGTAATCAGGATAAATCGTTGGAGCAATTTAATAGTAGTTCATAGCACTTCTTCCATAGTTTTCTTTTTATATTCTTGTCAGGAACAAAGTAGTCGAATCATTGACCAACAAACCCAGAGCTTCCCCACTAGCATGACTAAAAATATGACTTGCATGCTTTTCTGGCAGTGTACATTCTTTCCGTACACTCTGAGCTGCACATGTTGTCTTTCTCATCAAATTGATGTAATTTCAAATCCATAACGCTGCTATGATTGCCACTTTCCTCTGCAACTCATGACTTAACGAGAGTTTCGCTGTTATCTGACCTTTTTTGGATAAAGTGGAACATTTGCCAGCCCTGCGTCTCTTCCACCTCGTACATTTGATCAGATAAGGAGGGAGGATGAGTAATCATATTTATCGCTCTTATATAAGGTCTGGTTGGAAGAGGACATCATAATTAATGCCACATGGAGACCATCTCGTCTCTGCCGTCTGTCCACATGTTCTGTTTTTGAATCAGTAGTCAGTATGCGTCAGGCTTGGTTTGATATCACAAACTCATTACCGAGACTTGTATATTACCCTTTGCATATCCTGAGCAGAAAGAGGTAGCTGCGGTCTCTCGTCTCCAGATAAACTGTGCTGCCTCGTCCCTCTCCTCTAGTCTGATCCTCTTACGAAAACAATTACCTAATGCTTAATCCCTCCTGCAGAGGCCGAGGGGTTTCCTCTACAATCGCCACCATTCTACCCCTCAGTTGAGAGTCGGAGGTGAACATTATTCTACATTGTGGTTCTGTTATTGTAAGAAAGATCACTGGGGCTGAGAAGGAAGTTGGTTCTGTTCAGTCTTTGTTGATCCCCCTGGATCCATGTAATCAGCATTACAGTTGAATCAGTATGCAATTTACACCAATAAGCCACAACATTATAACCACCTGCTTAATATTGTGTAAGTCTACCTTGTGCTGCTACAGCAGCTCTACCGTACACTTTGTGCATCTTTTGTCAGAACCAACACTGCTACAGCAGCTCTGTTGTGGGATCAGATAACACAAGCTAGCCTTTGCTCCCCACACACATCAGTCGACTTCCTTAGAACACTTAGGTACTTAAGACTTCCGTCCTGGAACATGTAAAAAGACCAGCAGTTGTGGAGATCCTCTGGCCCAGTTGTTTAGTCATCACAATTTGGTCCTTGTCACCATTGCCACAGTCCTTAAGCATGTCCATTATTTCTGCTTCCAACACAACAACTCCCGGACGAAGCAGTCACTTGCTGTGTAATTTGTTCAACCCAATGGCAGGTGCTATTTTGACAATAAAATTAACGTCATGTTTAAAATGTTATGGCTGATTGTCCAACAGAATGGCTTTGAAATTAAGATTTGCGAACAAATCAAGTCCCTGCAACATTACTTCCTACTGTAAATGACAGATTTCTGGGTCGCTGCAGATATTTCCTACTTTTATTCTTTTAAATGTTTAAAGTCTGAAACGTGTCCAAGATTAAATTAAAATGCTTCTAAAATGTGACTATGGCAGATAAATAAATAAAGGTTGGCTTCTTGGGTTTTTTTTTCCATGTCAAACTGTCTGATTTTTTAGCTTCTGAGGTTCGGGTTGGTTATTATCTTTGGGTTTTTAATTTGTTTTAATCACATTGTGACAAGACTGAACTCTGCAATAGCCGAATTTATCACAGACACTCGATTCGGTTTGGTGCTGGGGCTGATACTTTGTCTGCATTAACCCCTTTTTTTTGGCTACTAACATTATTTTTTTCCATTGATAAATAAAGTTAGCATTATAACATTTTGCTTCCAAAGTCAAAGCTTGATGGCTTCAAAGAATGTGTTTTGTCAAAAAATACACCATATCCCAAAACAAAAGACAAATCCAAAATGAAAAGTCTCAAGTCCTCAGACTGTTATGCTTAAACCAAAAAAATACTTGGCATGTTTCTCTCGGAGAATAACGTAGAAAACAATCGGTTCTTAAAATTGCTGCGATTGATGAACTAATGAAATAATCCTTCTCAGCTTTCAGGAGACTTCATGATACAATGAAGACAGATATAAAAATTTTGTCCTTTGTGCCTTGGCTCTAAAAAGCATTCTTTATTTCCAACATCTTGGTTCACCAGATTAATCATAAACAGCTTGATCTAAGAAGCAGTTCTTATTCCCCAGTCGTACATAATGGGTTATGTTACACATCTCCTCATGATCTATTTCATAGCGATTTGTTGGGTTCTTGAATGTGTACGTGTCAGAATTTCCTTTTTCTTTCATACATTTTTTGCCAATAGGTAAAGGTTGTGTCTCGTCACCTTTACCTATTAAAGAGGGTATGGTTTATCCTCAGTGGACCAAATTTAGTTTTTGCATGTACCACTGTCCTTGGACACAATATTAGGCTAATTTTCTTTTTTAGCTTCGTATGGTTAAAATATCACAACACCGGGTCCTGATTTATGTTGTAATTGCACAATGGGAAAGTTTGCACATCTTGATCTGGCAACTTTTGTTTGCAGTTGTCTACGAAGGGAACAATGCTTGTGTCAGGGAACAAAAATGGCCTTTACAAATGCAGTATGTGGAGTATGTACTTCAAACTATGCAAGATTGATTTCATCCAGTCCAGGTTGTCCCATAAAAATCATAGAGTAAAGCAAAAGTGAGCTGCATTGAATGTCACATCCTCCATGCTACTTCATGAGACTAGAAGATTAATCTTCCTCTTAAAACAACTATTTATTTTTTCTTCCGTCTTTGTTGTCGCCCCAGTAGTACCAATTCCTCTACAGATAACCTGTTGGTTTACTACTGTAGTCGTAGAAATGCTCGCTCCCTTGAGTAATAATAATGGTACCTCCACCTGTGCTTAAAAGTGCACATTTTTCTAAAGTGGGATACAGGTGCCTGGGTCCTCTTACCCAAAATGCTGATTCAGCCTTAAGCGGCATATATTATGCCAATACAATACATCTCTAATCTTAGTGTTTTCTTACCTCTTAACCTATCAAAGAGGGTATGGTGTATTCACATCTGATCAAAAAAACCTTCAACACTGTCATTTATCACCAAATTAAGCTACTTTTTGGCCTTTTTGGTTACATATGCTTCAAAAGTCAAACTAAATTGAATCAAAATATATCTAATAATTATAAATTAATTATTTAAATACTATCAAAATAGACCATTGGATGACTTAAAACAAATTTGATTTCATGTAGCTGCAATATCTTGTTCATCTTTCTGCATTGCCATATTGCTTGTTTGCTTTAAAAAGTCTCATGTTCCTTTGAGACTTTTTAAAGCATTTTTCTGTTGATTTAGAATGAGTGTCTCTCATTAATTTGACCTGCTCCAGAAGATTTGTCTGGAGCAGAAAATTTAATTTTTCTACATTAAAAAAACTCGATGTGAGATCGTGACCATTGGCCTCCTCTGTCCTATGCCTTTACTGTGCCTCCCTCTGAGCCTTACATTGCGGAGATCCAAAGGGGCTGGTCGGACTCGGAAGTGTCTCTTTTCATCATCCTAGTGAAGGAAGAGCTCTGACTGCTATGCACAAGGCAGGATGCTATGGCCGGCTAGCCCCGGATTAACCTGCTATTACAGCACTCATTGTGTCCCCGGATGAGGCTTTGAGGCCGGACTTGCGCTACCCCACTGTCCCACCTGATCCTGGCTCCGTCGTGAGCTTTGCTGGACTCTGGGTCGGATCCTGCTGCCCAAACCCTCAGCAATGCGTTGTTAATGGTCTTTGCCTTCATGACCAGGGAGCTGGGTAGGTTGATGTCTACTGTGACTCAAGCACGTACCCAGGTGTGGTTGGCGTAGTCCCCACTGTCGAAAGGTCTGTCGACGGACGCTTTGTTTTCTCCCGGTAGTACCAGTTGAGACGTTCGGGCCAGCTGCTCAGCATGCCCTGGAGCGTAGTGTACAGGCTGATCAAGCTAAACAGCAGTTTGCCAGTCTACGACAGGTACCTCGGTCTTCTCCTAGGCATGGGGGCCTTGTGGCACCTGGGTCCAATCGCCTCCCAACCACCTGCTCGTCATGGTTGGCAGTCGAAAGGCCATCGCTATGCAATGCCAGATGACCAGCACCGTTGCACTTCGCCCCGGTTTTCCTTTCAGGTGTGACCTAGGGGGGATAGGACCTGAACGTCATGGGCTGGCCGTCGGAAACTTTTCTCAGCAGCACCGGGGAAGACTACTGGGAAGAGCAGACCACAGAGCCTTGGGTGGTCTCCACAATATCCAAGGGGTACGCACTCCAATTCCGACGCCGGCCCCCAACTTTCAGTGGGATCAAACTTACTTTGTTCACAAATCCCAGAAAATATATCAACCTTAGCCAGGAGGTGGCCTTCCTCCTGGATTTGTTCGATGTGCTCGCACACATGTCCAAGCTTGTATTCATGCCCATGTGTGTGTTTGTGTGCATTTCTGAGTGTGTTTGTACAGGCTTATATGTGAGTATGTCGGGGTATCTGGTTCATTAGTAGAAGATCTTAATTTCCCGTGCAGGCGATTTAATTGGACTGTTTTTTCGAGGACTGGCACGAGTCTCTGGTTGAAAAATTTCAACCAGAGAGCTGTAAAGTTTGCATTAGCATTTTGAATGATTGAAAAGCAAGCGATTGATCCAATCGCATTTAAATTCGTCATTAAAGTAACCGGTGGGGGGAAACTGGTAAGTTTAGTTGTTTTTTTTTAACTTTAATTTGGGCAAACAGGATGGATGATTGTCCCCTAGAAGTTGGAACAAAGGAGACGTGTTGGTGCCAATAGCAGCGACTTTACAGATTTGACATATCTTTCATCTTCAGCCACCAAGGTGGTTATTTGCTATATACAAAATGGTTGCACATTGGTTGCACACTGATGACTTGATAAGTTTCTTTGGTAGATAGAACTCTTGAGTTTCGGTAACCACTGCCATTTGCATGCATTAATGTGCTGCACACAGCTTGACCACACACGGCCATAAATATACGTGACTTTGGTCAAGGGAGACATTTCCTCGTCCTAGCACATGAACGTGTCTCCCAAAATACTCTAGTTTCTACAATTAATCATGACTGCCCTAGTCACCATATTTATTCCTTGACTTGTTACTGGGCTTATGCTCTGAATTAATGCCGATTGACATTTTTTGGCAACTAAATACGTCAAATCCTGTTTAAATTTTTATTAAATGCCATGTTTTTAATTTACTACATCTATTATAAACTATATATACTATATACAGCTGTGTTTTATAACTTTATAAGTGGACCTCTTTAAGCCAAAACATTACCACACACTCTTGTCTTGTAAGAATCCGGGGTCTTTATATGGCTGATATGACTTCTGTTTTTACTGGAATCCTCATCACGACTTCCGAGGTTATTCCAAAAGTTACTAAGTGTTGATGTATTTTTTTTGAAGGTACCGTTTTTGACGAAAGTTTAGCAATGCATATTCACTCGCATGTCGTATCGTTAAATGCTGGTGTGCTGGTTTTTCATGCAATGCTAATTATCACACTGACACATATTTAAAAAGCTGCAGCCCAACAGTAGACAACAGTGCATTCAAGATAGAAATAGCCATCATTAAGACTGCAGCGCTGAGAGCTTTTCAAACACTGTAATCTAGAATTTAACCAGCAGGATTAAAGGGCAAACCAACATAAAACACAGCTAAACAAAGAATTGACTGCTCCTCATTAAGACTGAAGAGGTCTTTGAAAGTAAGCCCTTTAAACTGCCGACTCATTCAGTTAGTAATCAATTTGGCAGCACCAGAGAACAAGGGCTGCTGCTCCTTAACTACTAGAACGTTCAAATGAGTTCAGAACCGAGCCCTAACAACAGAGCTGCCATTGTCTCTGCAGCTCCTTTCACTGTCACACCTATCAGCGAGTTATTTTTGATTCATTTCGGAAGTCTCAGTCTTTTATTAGGTCATCCACAGTTATTATTATCAGGACATGACAGTGAAATCAGAGACACAGTGCAACTATAACTGCTATAAAAAACTAATTTCTTCTTCTTTCTTCCTTCCTCCCTTCCTTATTTTTGTCTGATTTTCCGTACTGCTCCCAGTGACTCAGCCATGCATAAATATAACACAATAAAAGCTGGTTAAGCCACTTGGAAGAAATATCCAAATTACATTACATTGCTACAATGCTCCAGTGCACAAGACTAATTCAGGTGTCCTCCTCATTTTTTATATGTGTGTTGCTGGGATCTACAATGACCAATGTGGGTTCGCTGAGCCTCGTGCTGATTATAAAAACTCAGAGCAGACATTACATATTTGGGCGCAATGAGCAGCAGAGAGAGCGAGTTGAGATAAAGTGAAAGAGTGAGATATGCGTCTATTTGTAGATTTCAAGTATTGATCAAAAGGCAAGCGGAAGTTAGGCTAAACATCGCAATGAGCGACAGGAACCTGACCATATGATTCGATCCAGAGGAGCTTTTGTTTCCACGATTCATTACGAGGAGAGCTGAGAAGTCTAGCCCCAACTCCCAGCGACAGACGGAATGACAGAAACAGACAGAAGTTGGAATGTGAGGCCACGACGCCTGGAAAAATACATCATCAGATTCTACTCTCGCTGTCGGTCTGGCAAAGTCTTATTACCTGGATTAAGTATATATACAATATAACAAGTTTTTAAAAACATATTAACTTAAGTTTATGTATATAGAAGCTCCTAATGAAAAAAGCAGATCTTTTTTCCTCTCATGTGACTCAATCTGTGGGTTTCTTTATTTAGGCTGGTAGTGGAAGGAAAGTCATTGCTAAAGAGGAGGTTCCAGTTTGCTTTTGTTAGATTCAGCCGGATTATCCAAGTACGTGACGTATGGCGTTCCTCCCTAGACTTTCTTTAAAGGAACCGTTGTTTTGTTCTAAAAATTTAATTGTTCTGTAATTAAATTGTCCTCATCAGCAGGCCTTAGTTGGCCCCCTGGAAATGAAGGGATACTTTCCATGATAACCGAGCCTGTATACTGAGATCCTGAAAAAGCAAGTTAATTAGCTTAATTTTGTTTTGGCAGTGTCTTATAATGTCTGGCGGAGAGAAAAAATTGTGGAAGTCTTTCGTTTACATTGATTTCAATAACGAAAACAAGTTAATACTCGTTCAAAACAACTTAATAATGATTCAGGTAGTGTGCGTGTTAGGGTCATTCATTCTTAAGTTTATTTGGTGTTGTCACAATGTTGATTAACATTTCATTCAGAGTCTTATCACTGCACGGCCCCGAAGAAATGCTACCACGGCTAATCAAAATAGCATGGAATTTGTGTATTCTGTTTTATTCTCTGAATAAAAACAATAATAATAATACATTTAATTTATAACGCACTTTACATTTGGATCAAATCTCAAAGTGCTAAGTGAAGCATAAAAAAAGCGTGTCGGGTGTGCTTCGCTTTAAAGTGTCTTTCGTAAACACTTCTGTTGACTTATGGCTTTTGCTGATCGTCTTTCTTAATGTGTTGTGTTGTGGCTTTTGCAGCGCTCCTATGTTGTCAAATTGACGAAGATGATTTCTTTATTCGCTTGTGTTCCGTCTATTTGCACGTGATTCTTAAGTTGCAGTGCCTTTGCCCTTGTCGGCCAGTGTAAATACCAGCCTAAGAGCAATTTAAAGAAATTTCAGTTCTGAAAAAGGTCAAAGTAAAAGAAACTGAAGATCCAAACCACATCTGTTCTGCTGATGCATACATTCTGGTGATTGATAATTGCTGACAAAGCATTTTTGTATTGCTAACACAAACTAGCCTTACTTATATGTGTCGCGACAGCTCTGTTGCCTGGTTTAGGTTGAGGTTTCATGTGTGTGCCAGTAATAGAATGAAAAGAGGAATGAGAATAAGCTGTCTGGTTGAGCAAAATTTGCTACAAGTACAAATAAGAAGATGACAGTTGAAAGAAAGCAAAACCTAAGTCATTCCTACCACTTTGAGTTTACACTGACTTCTTGACAATATAAACAAGCTTGGAAAATTGTGAGGGGAGCTGAAGTTATAGCTCAGCGAAACTAATTATCTGATGGAAGGAAATATGGTCTGAAGTCTTCTTCCAAATAGAATCAGTTATTTGTCCCGTGGCGGATCTGTCAACATGAGTTACAAGATGAGTTGGTTTATATGTTTATGTCAGTGTCTTTTCTGGAAGAGGAACCAAGCAAAGGTAGAAAAAGAGTCCGAAGAGAAAATACCCCGATGTTACTGATGTCTGGTATCAATATTTGTTCTTAGAAAAGGAATTAAGGAGAAAGTTTGTTTGAATTAATTAAAACACTGGATTCTTCAAGCTACATTACAGGGAAGTTTCTGTCTTTATTGGGTGATGACTATACTACTTATAGTGTCATTACGGAGAAATGGTAATGGTACATTTTATTATATACAGTGATGAATACACTGATCAGCCAAAACATTAAAACCAATGGTTTCCAATGGTTTCAGCCCTTCTTACACAGAGATCAAACCATAGTGGCACATTGTGCCTGCGCTGTAATCTGCCTCTGGTCTACTGTGGCTCAGTTAGTAGAGCGTAGAGTACATCAATAAGCCTTGGGCACCCAAGACTATGTCGCCAGTTCACCAGTTGTTCTTCCTTAGACTGTTGTGGTGAAGACTTTGGGTGTTCCTGCAAACCAGGAAAACCAAACAGGACCTTCAGATCTGGAGATACTCTGACCCAGTCATCCAGTCATTACAGTTTGACACATGTCAACATCTCCCTGATGCTTTTTCTTGTCCTTTTTTATGGTTTTAACATAACTTTGTGGACAAAATGTTCCCTTGCTGGTTAATGTGTCCCACCTACTGATTGCAATTTTCTTGTCCAATTCTGACCACCTTTTTCTAGTCTGACCGGCCAATAGCATGCATATATACATACAGCGGGCAGCTGGCTCTGCTGTCTCGCTAGCTTTAAGTGTCTGATTAAGTTTGTTGTCCCAAACGTTTCGGGGTTGTACCTCCTCAGCAGATTTTGGCCTTGCTAGTGTAACAAATTGCAAATGTTGCTTTCTTCATTCCAAGCTGGTGAGATGTTTTTAGCCATGGTAGCTCATGTGTGTGTGTGTGTGTGTGTGTGTGTGTGTTTACGGCACATGCATGCATACTTTCTAGTCTACACTCTTGTCCTCCGTTACTGTCAAATTTGAACTGTTTTCTTTAACTTTTTGTTTTTAGCTACTTTCTGAATTTTTTTTGTGTTGTTGCTATGGAGAACAATATTTTGCTCATTAGTATGCAAAGAATGTTTTATGAGTCTATTAAACACTTTAAATTCTAAATTTCTGTTTGTTTAATTTAAAGCTTCTCTTTCGCCTCGCTAACAGCATAACTTTAGGAATGGCAGTTGCAGTTGTTGCATAATGAAATATCTTAACAACTCTCAAATGGATTGTTTTATATTCTGACATTCTTGGTTCTTATGTGATGAGTCTATGCTGTCTGGGAATTTTATACAAATATATGCAAAACTTTCAGTCCATCAATCAATTAATTTGAAGGTGAAGGTTATAGTCAGGACAGATTTCTGCTTCCAGAGCCCGTTGCCTTAATATTCTCCTTCCCTCCTCTGCTTCATTTCCTACAGCCAAATGACCTCATCGTCTTTCAGCCTCTGTTGTTAGCAAAAGGAAGCCACTGGCTTTTGCTTGTGGCTGTGATGGACACAAACTATTGTTAGCTTTGTTTAGGTGTGGATTGTTTTGGGGGCAGGTTTTCTGTTTCCACTGGGAGACTCCCTCATGTTCTACATTTAGAGCTTGGCTCTGAGGGGCCTTTGTTAAAATGGACCATTGCTATTGAGGCAGGTGCGTTTTCTGTTGATGAGCGTTAGAATTTGGCAGATGCTTCTGAACACGCTGCCATATCGCTGTTTGGCCTTGAGGGGATTTGCCTCAGAATGAAGGCTTACTTTTGTTCCTTTGTGATTTTTAAAAAATCTTTTCCTGTGCTGGGTGGCTTTGTTTGAACTGTATGTACACTGTATAGAGATCAGCATAGAGAATTTCTTATTCGTGATAAATGTTTTTGGATTTCAGTTATAGTTGCACAACAGTGACGGAAGCATCATGCAGGTTAATATACTCAAATTGAAATTCGCATCGGATGTGATTGGGAAATTATATTTGTAAGAAATCTGCACGAGCTTTTTAAATATCTATTTTAACGTGTTTGTTTTTATGAAACTACTTTAAATATTTATCATTTTTGATGAAATTTGTGCTGAATAATTTTTATTTGGATTTGATTTGTTTTGGTGGTGGGAGAGCGCCTTAATGGGATATTCACTGGGAGACGAACATGATTCGTTTAAGAGAGATGAGCATCTTTTTAGTGCATGACAAACTCACGTAAGAATTCAAAGAACTCATTTCCTATACTTAATTTATCTTAAAAGTGTAATGCCGTTGACATGGAAGGTTGTAGAAGAGAACACACCATTGTGTTCAATAGATATGTTTACACACACTAAATCCATTAACTCTATACTGTGACATGTTTGATTTGATTTTCCCTTTTCGTCTTAATGAAAACTTATTTCATTTTCTTAGACTCTTAGGTCGTGTCACTCAATAGTCCAATTCCTTGGTGCGCACTAGATTCCAGAAAAATATATTGTTACATTTTTCTGCTGGTTCTTTTCCGTTCACAAATGCAAAAATAAAACCGACTGTAATTTGCTAACAAAAGTATTGTGCGCGGGAAAGCCTTTCAAAGATTGGTCAGACTGGGCGGGTAAAAGAAAACGACTCCTAATTTATACTGTGTATCTTCCTTGTGTTGATCTGGAGTGAAACCGGTAGACTTCCTCGGACCGCACATATGAACGTCTGGTGGACAGCGTGTTATAAATAATTTGATTATAAATCTGTTCCATGGAATGCGTCCTGCAATCGGAAGAACTCGCCACGGAAGATGGTTGACTCTAGTGAAACCCTAAAACGACTTGTTATGATTATAGAATCCATACATCACCTTGAATGAATGAATTCAGAGTGACCGACTGCATGGTTCTATACTACCTATGAACACAGCCTGCACAAAACGTTACCACATTATAACCGGAATACATTTTAGTGTCCATATTAGGAATATGAAGCGTTTTATATTCGTACTGTCATCCGCACGGTGCAAGTATTACCTGAGGACCTTGTGTGATTTAGGTATTACATGAAAAACTCTGGTTACGTGCTTGGGTTCTCTGCCGTCAAACGACAAGAGTGAAACATCAGCAAATACTTAATGGTTTTATAACAAAGTTTCACCCCTAAATCAAAAACACTTGTTCTTATTGGTAGTGCTCTTTATCCATCAAGGTTATTTAAGTTTGAGTGTCTCTGTTTTTAAATATAAGCTGTAAGGATGTGTGCTTTCACTCAAGTGTAGTGGAACGAGATGTCACAGTGTTTGAAGTGCTCAAAGTGCCAAGATAATCGCTATATCTTATTGTTCGCTTTATGTGGAGTTATTTTCTTATTGTATGACTGTGTATAATTAAAAAAGAGGAATAAAGAGCTAGAGTCTGATTACTACTGAATATGCTTTTATTTTATTTTTTTTGAAGTCACAAAGAAATACAAATAAAATTTTAGATTTCTACAATTCTTTCCTCTGTTTGCAGAATTACACAATGGATAGACCAGACGATAATTTTAGTAATGCTAGAGGGAGAGTTAGAATAGTATTTAGATGGGTAGGCTCATTTTTGTCCCTTATCATCCATTTGTTAAATGTTAAATGGTAAATGGACTGTACTTATATAGAGCATTTCTAGTCTGCTCGACCACCTTAAGCGCTTTACAATGCGAGCTAGCATTAACACAAACATTCATACAGCGATAACCAAGGCTTCCATGCAAGACGCCACCCACTCATCAGGAGCCGTAACTATTCACACCATCAATCACAACAAAAGATTAGCCATTGGGAGCAACTTGGGGTTCAGTATCTTTCTCAACAAAACTCCAGCATGTGGACGGCAAGGGCAAGGGTGTGATCCTGAGAATTTAGGTTCTCAGAGGTCATAGACTTCCCACTACAGGAAATAGTTACCGGGCATCATATTTTCCACCATGCTCTTCTTCATTGGTTTTTGGAGGCAAAGCATTTTTCCAGCATCTTTCTTCCACTTGAACTTCAAATCTTTCTGCAGCCAGTGTTCTGTTTGTCAGTACTAGCCTACTTTACAAACATGGCATCATTTCATTATTTTTGACAAAATGTCCTGTTTGTAAAAGCAGGTAACTGCCTATCTTTACTAGCCTCCTCCGAACTGCAGTATTTTGCAAAGCCATGAGACAATCTACATTAAAAGCAGATAGTGGGATAGATGGCTGCCCATATTTGGAGGGAATTTCCTTTTATTACCTCAGTTATGTTTCCTTGGATTATGCAATACCCCTTAGTGACGTTTGGTGAAAGGTTGGGCATGTGCCAAAAAAGAACCTATTAAAATTCCAACGGGATCCTAATCCATGAAATCATCCTGAAATGTTTTTCAGTTTATGAAGATGGTAAGTTTCTGAACCCATTTCTACTAAATGTTGGGTGTATGAAAGAGGGTCAGAAAAGCCTAACAGTTTTGTTAAGGTATATTCAGCCTAGGAAGAGGTATGTGCCTACTGAATAACTTTGTAGTCCACACATTTTCTTCTTGTTGACCTTATCTGATCATTTTTCTGCACTGACATCCAGTTCAAGACGTTGTGACCTGGGAGGAAGTCAGACAGTTTGGCCACTGAAAGGCTGTAATCCTCTGTGAAATCCAAAGGTCTTCTAAGGTTATCGAAGTGTCAAAGTTCCAGGGAGGTTTTCATCTCATTCACTTATGAAACAAACATTTAAAAAATAACGCTCAGAAAGCGACGAGTCCCTCATCACCAGCATTCGTTGTAAATTGTATTATACAAATTGAAGGCCAACTACTGCTAAAGCGCTTTTAATCGAAATGCTCTCTTCTTAGATTCCTGTTTAAGAAACACTCTTAACTAGAACCTACAAACTACATGTTACTGCTTGTTTAAACTTGTGGATATTTTGATGTTTCTGGATTTAAACAGCCATAGCAGCCTATATCTATTTTTTTTTTTTTTTTTGAAGCGTCTTCACCCTTTTTGAAGTGACACTAAACTTCACTATTTGTAGTATGATCATTCAGGGTTTTGTTAAAGTTGTAGCCAGCGTTTGGTGAGCATGGCAACGCTTATCCTCACTGGAACAGCAATGAATAGGAGCATAATGGTGGGAATTGACCCGGCGGATGGAAGTAGGCGCTGCCCTTGAGCACTATATTTTTCAGAGCTTGAAGTGACAGGAACACAGCCTCTGTGGTTTGGCTGATAAGCACCTCTCCTGCTGTCAAGGTCCTCAGCTGCAGCTGGGCCTCAGTCATTATACTGTACATGATTTACAACAGTTCAGGGGTTTTGTCTGTCTCCCCCCATTCATCTGTCACCCACACCCTCCCTCTGTAACACACTCTGTAAATATCAATGCTGAGGTTACCAAAGTTCAGATTATCTCTTAAGTTTGATTCTTCATTATTGTGAAGATGGTGGAGAGTATTCTTTACATTTTCGTTTTTTGTTGAGACGGAAGACTCACTAGTGGGCCGAAGCCGGTTTCTCTGCCTTCATTTCTTTTTCTCTCATTTTAAGAACATATTTCATTGGAGGCAAAAAACAGTTTTTTTGCCATTTGCTGCCAATTTGAGTTTGACGAATGGTTGTGTTGTTACCTACCTGACTGAGTTATTGTTGCAGCTGAGAATGTAAAGGTCATAAAAGTGTGATAAATATCATTATATATACGGATGACCTCAGTGCACCTCTCTTTTAACTAATATTCATATTGTTCTCAAAAAATGTTTGTGTGAGGCTCTTTTTAGAATAAGAGCTGAACTCTACAGAAATGGCTTCAAATTAAAGTTGTACATTCTTTTAATTAATTCTTCCATATATATATATCTTATTTATCCATAGATATTATATGACTTGGATTATACATAAAGGAAAAAAGGGTATGATAGAGACTTTAATAATCGCCAAAGAGGAAATTCAGTCATTACAGCAGCTCCAACTGACAGATATTTGGAAGGTATCAAAGCGTAGGACATACTAGAATGATGAGTAAGGCATGATAGTTGAAAAAGTTAGGTAAAGCATGAGGGATAAAG
Organism: Lophius piscatorius; assembly: GCA_009660295.1. Taxonomy (NCBI): domain Eukaryota; kingdom Metazoa; phylum Chordata; class Actinopteri; order Lophiiformes; family Lophiidae; genus Lophius; species Lophius piscatorius. The sequence continues at coordinate 122,219 of VRLP01001452.1, forward strand.
TTTGACACGATGGAGAAGTGTATTCCGTTAAGTAAATCCTGCCCTGAAGTGGGTTTTAGTTTTATATTGTTTTGTTAACTTAATCTACTGTACTGTTGCTTGTTTTATTTTTTATTTCCTTTTTTGTCAAATAAAGCTGGTTTTATAAATCCAAAGCCGTCCTTATTGAATTTGGTCTCCATGGTAACAATGTTACAACAGAGAGCCTTGGCATTCACTTAAATGAAACCCAAGTAATCCCGAAAACAAAAAGATCAGGCAGTGAAGCAGAGTCACACTGAGCCTCAGGAATGATGACTAATGCTCCCAGGATGCACCACAAAGGGCCATGCTGGGTGTCACTGGCACGCAAGATCACATACCATTCCTCCATCAAGGCCTCAGCTCTAATCACTCTTGCGATTGGTTGGGTCAACAGCCCGTCAAGGTTCTTCTTACTGTTGCCGTGTGATAAAATATGAGTGCCACTGAGATGGATGAAATATTTCCATGGAACTCAGATTCACAGATTTTGTAATACTCTTTTATAGGAAGTGGGAGAAGACATTTAGAAAATAGATTTTGTTATTCTTATAAGCTGTACGTATCAGGTTTTTGTATTAGTTTTGACCAGAATATCTTTATTTTTAAAAAATGCATATAAAAGAACAGGGTCAATGTAGGACCATCAATGACTTTCTCAGTCAACAATTGAGTTCTTTGACCCGTTTCCATCTAGTCTTCCGAGCCGAGTCGATACTTTCTGCTTTCAATGCTCACTCACTTATTTTGTGTCGCAAATTATGTTTTTATTCAATCAATCCTGCTTGCAACACAACAACTTCAGGATGAAATTTTCACTTAAAGCCTTATATATCCCACCCACTGAGAGGTGCCATGGCAACAAGGTTATCAATGTAATTCTACTAAAATAAAGATACTAAAAACTGATATTATAGCAGAACCGAAAAGAATATTCCTACTTTATCATATTGGCAAAATGTTTTACATATTAAATGAAAAATATCACTCATTTTGTTTTCTCCTAACTTCTAGGAAAGTGTGTTAGATATTTTTTGCTTTTATATTGCACGTCTTTATATGCTAATTTTATGCTTGTGTGTTAAATTGTTGATGACCATATCTGTATGCATTGTACGCCGCAAAACACATTCTTTACAAACTGTACTGCGTGGTATTATTGTGATATTATCATGTTTCACATGAGCCTATACCATATCCAATTCTGTGTGGTACCACCCATTTCAGTGAGAGGACACACACAAGAGTTTTGAGTAACAGAATATGATGCTTAAATGTTCTAAATACCAGGCCCGCTTATTTGCTTTGCCCCAAGCATGAATCAGTCCCTTGGGTTTCTTCAGAGAATGAAACTCTGTTGGAGCTCATTCGTTCTTGAAGAAAAGACACGCTGAGATTGACTCCACTTTATCAAACTGTGTATATCTGAACCCCCACACTTGGCATTGTAATTACCAGCAGCTCTGACGGCATCATGTTGTCTATTTGTTTTATCCATAACTGAGTTTTTAAAATGCCTTCATGATTGTTACCGTCTTTCCTAATGCCCAATGTAACATCCAAAACATTATGACTAAAAGATTCAGGCGACATTCCCAAAGACAAAGAAAAAACAGCAAATCTCATAGCTGATAGGCATGAACTAATGCCTATTTTACATTTTCAGCTAAATGATAGCATGTCATCAAATTACTGGTGATTGGTTCGTGAAATAATCTACTACTAACTTTATTATTTGCCTAGTCCTTTTGTAGCCGTTTTAGACTTAAAAACTCAATTCTAATCTATGTGCTCCTACATATATAGTAGCTTATGAAGTCCAACTTTCTCCAAACTATGAGAAAACAGTGATAAAATTAATTCTCAATTACCCAACATCTTTTTATGTCAGTTAATTTCTTAACAGTGGTCCAAAATCCAAATGTAGTCCACTTCAATGCCCTAACAAAGAGAAAAGCTGTCGGTCCACAAATTGATAAAAGTTTCAGCTATTAATGAGATGATGGGTTTTTCAAATTTAATATTTGTAAATCCATTTCTGTTCAGTAATGCTCAGCAGTGCTGATCTTGGCTACATGTAAGACTGTCTTTTTTTGAGCCGTGATGATTAAAGAAACTATCTCTGCCAACATCACTGTGGTCTTTTGTGGTATGTTGCTAGCTTGTAAAAAAATGTTCAACAGACAACAACAACAAAATGTTGTGATGGTGACACGCAACAGAGCTCTCATTCATGCAGCAAGCAGCTTGTGTTAATTCCCTGTTTGATATATAAAGGCTGCAGCCTGTATTGTAGTACAAGTTCTCCAGTAAGCTCTGTTTAGCAACCAGCCATTGTGACTAAACAAGGCAGACACATGACTCAGTCTTTGATTCACACAGACACGGCCCAAAAAGAAGAGCGCCAGGTCACACAGATGGTCATAATTAAAGGGTTACATCCCAAAATGAGATGTCGGGCATCTTTAACTCGACGTTCAGCAGTGTAACAGTGGCATCTCTTCAAAGCAGATATTTCAGGAGCTTGTTCCTACTGGAATTTTCCAATTTCCAACATGTTCTGTTTCACAAGATTAAAGGATGTAGGAGTTACTGATATCAAAGAAACTTAATAACTGAGGTAGTTAGTTGAGGGCAAGTGACTTATTTTCTGCCTTCTCTGAATCATAGAGCTCGACGCAGGAGATCGGCGAGGAGGCCGAGGATGACGCCATCTTCACCATCACGTTGAGGAAGGTGCAGCTTCACCAGTCAGCAAGTAAGGGGCAGCGATGGCTGGGTGTGGAGACGGACTCGGCCCTGAGCCTCTACGAGACCTGCAAGGTGCGGACCATCAAGGCTGGAACGTTGGAGAGGCTGGTGGAGTACATGGTGTCGGCGTTCAGGGGCAAAGACTCCACCTACGTCACCATCTTCCTCTGCACCTACCGCTCTTTTGCCTCCACCAAGCAGGTGCTGGATCTCCTGCTCAACAGGTACAGTGAAGGCAGATGTCACATGTCTATGTGGTGGTTCTAAGGGAGGAGCTTAAGGAATATTAAAGTAGGGAACAATCTAAGAATAATCCTATCACACTTGTTTATTAAGATTTTTCTCTGATTCAACCTCTTCAGCTTTTACAAAATGATGATATTGTATTATGAATATGGGGAAATATGTAGCAGACTTTTGTTAATTGTTCATTCTTAATTTAAAATGTATCGCATGCTGAAATAGCATTTTGAGTGGTGGAAACTTGATTATTATGTCGGTCTATTTTCATTAAATTTTTAGAACCCTGCTGACTCACTCATACTTAAACGTTACAGTTACGATTGTCATTTTTACAAATATAAGGCAGTTAAAACTGTGGTAAATGTATTTTGAATATGAGGAGATACAGCATATTTCATTTTACATGCCATTACCTTAATAATGGATTTATGTTTCTTTTCAGTAATGCAAACATTTATTCTTTGATCCCCTATTCTGTTTATCTTTACTTTATTTCTATTTTTAGCATGAATTTTATTTCACATGTTAAATAGAAATGTTATTTCATTGAAAAGCTTAAGAACATCTTATTCGCAACAGTCAGACAGATAAACTAGCCCAAAAGAGATTATTTTACGCCTGCTACTCTCAAGGATATCTTAGATATTGAAGCCATCTAAAATAAAAAGACACCGTGTTTCCTGCCATTCCCCAGTTAAATCCCAGTTAAATCCCCAGTTAAAGAATCCCTGAGAGTAATCTTACAAGATATATGAGCGCTGGAACCATATGGGGTCCTTTTTATCTCATGTACCGTGCATAACATGTAAAAATAGTTTGAATGTTTTCTGTCATTTTATCACAAATTCAATGTTTTTCCATGAGCTAGTTTATTTTCCTCTCTTTTGTTTTTAGGTATGCCAAGCTCCAAAATGTCCCCGCAGCCACAGCACACAGAGTCTCCCAGGACGACTGCACGGAGCTGAGAAAGTGAGTCTACTGTGACCTTCAGTGTAGAGCTGCCAACATTAATCACAGAGTACATTCAAACCACTGAGCCGCGTCCCACTCCCCCCACACTAAAGGGATATCAACAGGGTTTGAAGTTGTAGTGGGTGATTTGTCTCTGCTAGACGTCTGCCAGGATGTTTCAGCAGGAGTTTGATAAAATGTAGTTTGTGAACTGATAAAAACACAATAAATCACAGGGAAAAAAACAGCTTTTCTGTGTTGACTCAACTACACCACAACAGGTCGTAAGCACTGTTATCATTGCTCGATAATTCAGCCTTCAGGACAATGCTCTAACATAAGTAATTTGCTAAAATGTCTGAAAGATACCAAAACATACTAAGATCATCTTTTGTACCATCCATATGACAATAAGTAACGAAATACTTTAATTTTTGTTCAACTGGAATTATTTTGCAAATCCTAACAAACTGTGACGTGTAGTCGAGACTCCGAAATGTTGCTGAACAGTTAACAAATAAATTGATATTAATTCAGAAAAAACTCGTGAATAATACTCATAAAAATCAAAGGACCAGCACAAAGTGTCAAAGCCCACTGCAGTGATTTTTCATATGAAATTAAAATATAAAAAAGATTTTTCTCAACCCTACTCTGAAAGATTGCAAAAGATCATAATTCTCGAATTGTCGAACCATCTGCTTTTCTTCCTTTCTTCACTCAAAAGAATGTAATAGCACTAATATTCAGTTGAAGCGTGGACCAAAACATGCTAGTTGTGACTGACAGGGTGATTGGACATCAGTGTGTCAGCCCTGTGATTGACAGGTGACCTGTACATGGAGCTATGGAGCAGCTGGGATTAACTCCAGCCCCCTTGCAACCCTCAAGGATAATCAACTAAAAACGTCACTCTGTTGCAAAATTAACATTTATTTTAGAGGTTATATTGTGACATTATTTATTTTCTGTGTGATTCAGCACTGTATCTTCCATCCTGGGGGCATGGCTGGACCAGTACTCTGAGGACTTCTGGAGCCCTCCCAACTACGACTGCCTGCACCAGCTTCTGTCCTACCTTAACCGCCACTTTCCTGGCTCGGACCTGGAGCGACGCGCCCGCAACCTGCTGGCCCACTTCCACCGCCGACAGCAGTGTGAGCCTGATTCTGATGGTATGAAGGCAGGACAAGAGAGGGACAACAGGGCAAGCACTCTAGAATGAGGGGTCCCGCTAAAAATTAAAGATGTGATCATTTAGTTCCTAGATTTTCAATTTAAATTCTTCTGATAACTCCTATTCTGGAAATCAAACAATTAGTCCTCATTAACATATTCACATTTTATTTAGCAGAAAACATGATGTCAATTAACACTTTGTAATTCTTGTCATTAAGCTGATGTGTAATCAAAGCTAGATGACAGTCACTATTAACACTCATGAGTGCTGAGTGAAAATGTAAGGTCATACCAAGGTCAAAGGAAGGATGAGCACACCAGGAACTGTTGTGAGGTTTAGCTCAGTTTGAGACATTATTGTAAGAGGGATTTTTTTAATCTATTCAGGGGACCACATCGGCTGCCCTTTTGCAACGCAGGAAGAGAGTGGCTTTGAGGACGAGCTTCCTGCTTTTAGTTTTCTGTCGTTTGACCCCATCATGGTGGCAGAGCAGTTCACGCTCATGGATGCGGTGAGCATTTTCCCTTTCCTTTTCAGTTCCACATTCATTCCTGTCTAGAGTTTGCATATTGTACTTTGGAGAAATCTAAAATAAGTTTTTCATTTTGCTTAAAAGCTGAAACATGTAATCTTCTGTTAAAATAGATGTTTTCCTGTTGAGCAGCTATCTATTCAACTTTCCAGGATATCAAGTTTTAAAAGATTTTCTGTCATAACTGACTGGTGATTTTGCACGTTTAGCCCATTAACCTCTGGTTATCAAGAGGCAAACCATTCTCCAAAATGCTATTTCCATGATAACTCCAACTTCTAAGGAAGCCGTCTGTCATCTTGTCGGCGCAGTTTTGGATGGTTTCAGATCTGCCTTTATTGTTCATTTAAAAAAGATTTAGTTACTTAGAAATGAATGGTTAACAGTCATGTGATGTTTTTTAAAGT